>PTEX01000016.1:7332546-7443693 GCA_003342815.1 Eudromia elegans | reverse complement strand
CGCAGCGGCAGCCACGCAACCTGCGCCCCGTCCTACGCCCGAGCGCGCAGCGGTGACTGTGCAGCCCGCGCCGCGTTCCGCGCCCGAGCGCGCAGCGGCAGCCGCGCAACCCGCGCGCCGTCCCACGCGCACAGCGGCAGCCGCGCAGCCCGCGCGCCCGCAGCGCCCCCTGCCGCCCGCAGCGCCCCCTGCCCGCAGGCATAAGCGACGCGCGGGTACCCAAGCCCCGCAACACTGCAGCGTGAGAAGCCGGTGTCCAAAGGGGAAGAAGAGGATCCTCCCTTGTAGAGATTTTAGACTTACACATGACAAGTAAACGGTTCATCGCATCTTTGACTATCACCTAATTCACCAATTCGGGTGGCTCCTGAGAGAAGCTTCTCTATCTTACTTAAAATTTCCAGGCAGTGCAAGCCAGGATTGCTAGGGAGGCTGCTTGTCGTATCCTAGACAGAGCAGGACAGGGTCCCACGTGCGCCTGCAGAAGGAGGTAGCGGTGCCTGGCACCCCTTCGGGAGGGCCAGGGCCCGAGCATGGTGACCGTGGTGCTTTGGCACCTTTTAACAGCCCGGCACAGTCAGGACAGACTCGCTGCAGCATCTGCACCAGCACTCGCAGCAGGAGAGCGGCCCCTGCTCCAAGCGAGGAGCCTGGCATATGACTTTCTAAATACTGTAGTGATTAATGCTACCTAATACGCTGTTAGAGTAGTTTCCACAAGGCTGGTTTTTGTTGGCGCTACCGGAGCTGATCAGTTCAGTGCAACCAGCAAAAGTTGGTYTCATTCAAACTACAACCAAAGTCAAGTCATGTGTGAGCACAGAGGACTGAGAGGAGAACCCCCAGGCTTCCCGGGACAGGGAGAAGCAGCATGTCAGGAGGAGAGCCTTGAAGAAAAGCTGTGCTCCTGACACAGCTCTGTAGAGCATGGGGACACCGGGYGATTAGCAAAAAGTCAGACATTTAAGCTTCTTGAAAAGTTATAATCAAAACTGCCTTTTGAAAAGAACAAATACCTCAATTTTAATCACAACAGCTTTCGAAATGCATCTGCATTTTTCAAATAATAAAAGAAAGAAATTCAAGTCATACTCTTACTTCCTTACACCGTCTGTTCCAATCATTTTACCACAATGTAATATAATTTCCTGTGATGCAGCGGCTTCCATAGTATAACCATCACATAATGCTTCCCTGCTAAATACAAGACATTGGCCAAATTCATCAAAGTGCAGTCTGAGAAGAGTGAAACTTCAAAATCTGGGCCAAGCACCCTGGTGACCTGAATGTACAATATGTGTCAGGACCACACGAAGGATCTTACCTATTCAGCTGCAAAACCAAAGCAGCTCTGAAGGCAAAAAAAGCCTCTATCAAGAGGCGGAAGATGGAGCGTGTTCCACTGCGAACAGATGCCAGCATAACCTTCAAGGCAGCTAGAGGAAAATTTAGCCCAAGCTTAAAGTTTATGTTCCCAAAGTCACAGCAGAGCTATGCTTAAATCCGATACACTGACGATGTGGCATCAGTCACAGTTTTGAGGTCAGTGCCCATGACAAAGTGATATATTAGCACTCAGGTTGTCAGGAAATCGTGGGACAACTGACTTCATCAAATATTGCGAGTGCTAAAAAAGGCAGGCCTCTAAAAAGCAGCAGCAATGAATATGAGAAAGAAGGGTAGTATTTAGCTAAGTGCATAGTAGCAATGCTAAGTATACACATCACCTTGCATCTCACTGTGCTGATACACAAGCTATAAATACAAATCAAGTCACCCACAGATAATAAGAAATGTAGAAGCCGTTCATGAGCATTTAGCAACATGATACAGAATTTTAAGGACTCAGAGAAGTGGAAAATAATGTGGAGCAGAAACTGAAGGAGTAATTCTGGGAAGAAAAAAAATCTAAGATTTTGGACAGAAGAGTTCAGCTAAAACACAACAGGAACTTGATCATTACAGGAGGTTTTTATATACAATAGCTAAAATAAAAAAAAATAAAAAAAAGAAAAAGAAAGAAAAAGAAAGAAAGAAAAACAGTACTGCCAGTCCTAGGCTCACACATTGATCCAGAAATGACTTCAAGGTGCTGCCTAGGGAGTCTTCAGCCCCAGATGCTGCAATGTTCAGTGCTCCTCAGCAGTCCTATGGCTCAGTCCCAGGCCAACACGTTTCCAGGACAAGACTCCATCAAACCTCAGGGAGCTGGGCAATTCCTGGAAAAGGTGGCAAGGCAAAGAAAGGGAAAACAGAATGTCCGGGTCAAGACGTAGGAGGCCCAAATCTTTCTGATTGTCAGAGTACCATAAAGGGATATTAGTTTCCATGAGAACTAGTCACTAAGTCCTGTAGGCAAATTCTGGCATTTCCAGTCACACTTGCAATCCCATCAAAATCTTTACAGCACTAGACATTTTGGTAAATACATTAATATAATCCAGTTCCTAGAGTGGAGTGGTCTTGTGGCCCTGCATCTCTGAGGTAGGTCTGGAAACTCTGTTCCTGAGGATGGAGCCAGATAAGAAACAGCACGTTGCTGAGTTAAACTATCACATACCATTCATGCAGCAGTGTGAATTACACAGGAAAAAATCAGCTGTTCAATCCAGCAGTATGTGTGAATGGGAAGCCCTAGCAAACCTTTCACGTTGGAGAAAAAGCATAAAGAAAATGTAAATGGTGGAATCTCTCCCAGAAAAGGATCTGCTAGCAAATAAATAAATAAACAAATAAACAAATAAAGCATGAGTACCATAAGAAGGCCTTATTAAAAAGTACATTGTATAAGATTATACAGTTTTGCCCTGATCTTTTATTCATAACTCAAATGTATAATGTATTTTCATCAGACAAGGCAACGGATGGCTTTCACTGCTGCTCAGCATGTGGGCATGGTGCAAGTCTGGTAATTCAAACAGAAGACAGGCAAAAAGATTTTCTTTTTTTTCCCCATTATGTAACATAAGGGTGTGGGCACAGCTTGTGCAAAGAAACTGCATGTCTCTATTAGCAAACCCCTGATCCAAAGCAACCTCACTGTGGTAGGCCCTAAGTTTTCAAAAAYAGACAATAAAGGGAAGTCTTGTTCCACTGATCTGAATAATAATGAACAYTGTTCATCAGATAATATTTTGACCAGAAATTGGTATATCCTACACTGACAAATCTTTGAAGACTTTATGGACACTGTTCCACAAATCAGTCTACTACCTGGTCCCATGGGTCTATGACTCTYCAGTATATTCTACTGTGGCATACAGCGACCTCAACAGCATTTGCTTAAAAATCCTAGGATTGGTTATACCCAAACAAAACTTGTTTTCTACTACCTTTTGTAAGGAACTTCCTTTCTCTCTTGCCAGTTCTGATGTCCAAAGGCCGCTGCAGCAGACCTGCTATCCCAGCTGAAGATTTCTATAGCCTGCGTACACCAGCAGGCAACTCTTAGAGCTTCACTGCAGAGTAAAAGGTTCATCAACGCGTCTGGCTCCAGAAACGTCCCTTGTCTCTAGCCGCCTGTATCCAACTACACATAGCTMCATGGGTTTACGTTGGGACTGTAGTCCTCAAGCAGACAACTGCTATCCTGAAGTAATGGTGAGACGCCTAGTGCCAACACAGAGAGCTAATTAACGAAAGCTCAAACCTAAGCTGTGAGTAAATTCTAATAAAAATAAAACAAACAGATTCTAGTCAAGGAATATTTCACAGCAAACCACAGTTAAATAGTACACTGGCCGGGATCGGCGACTGGGACAGGGGTCTCATTTTACTGTTCAGTGAACAGCAACCAGGTAAGACAGCTCAGCAAAGTGGCACGAAGCCATCAGCATCACTGCAGGCTGCACGCTCCACAGCTCCTCCGGGAAAGCAGGAAACTTCTCAGCTCCTAGTGCTAATTTACTTAAAGGATAAATTTGCAAGAAGCTTATAACACAGTTACTGATCTCTGTATTATCGTAGGTGTAATTCTTCCACTGTTATATCTTCCAGTTCCACAGACGTGCATGTCCTGGAAGCCTGCTCTCAGGAGCCAGAGCATACACTGCATCATGAGAGAAGTTCTGCAGGAAACGCTTACAGCAGGCTAACTATCCGGTACAATAATCCCACTAGCAGAAGATTATATGCATGAGAGTTTTGTAGTTTTGAAGTAACTGACCATGTCCCTAAAAATGAAAGCTAAAATGAAAAAGAAGAAACACATATGTGTSTTTCAGAGCAGAGATTTGGGCAGCAGTATGTATGCCCAAGCGGCAAGTGTTCAGCTCCTGCAGCAGGAGCTGAACACTCCAGCAGCTCCTGCAGCAAGTGTTCTGCTCCTGCAGAGTCAGGCCTGGGACTGCAGCTGTTGATGAGTGCACAACTAACACATTTCTAAACCTCATTACCATGCACCTATTCAGCAACAACAATAAAGTCGCAATTATGATTCATTTAACTGTGGGGTTTCGGCTGAACTACCTCAGCTGGGGTTTTCCCCGCCTGCCGCAGCAGAGCCCGTCTGAGTCAGGACGCACGCTCACTCCTTCCTGCGCGGCGCGCCGATACCTCAGGTAGTTAATAAAGTCAAATTCTAATTAACAGAGTCTGAGCACAGCCTTTTCCCCTGGCCTTACATGAGGAGAAGGGAGCAAAGTGATGATGTGAGGAGGATAAATGGACTGATTGAGGAATTCAAAGGCAGGGAGGTTCCTGGGCATGGTGAGCAGAACTGTAACTTTTCTTGGCCCAACCTGAGCAAACACTGGAGATGTCAAGAATCATAGAACGCTTCATGTTGGAAGGGACCTTTAGAGATCATCTGGTCCAACCCCCTGCACACGCAGGGTCACCCAGAAGATGTGGCACAGGGTGGCATCCAGGCGGGTTTGAAGATCTCCACAGAAGGAGACTCCACCACCTCTCTGGGCAGCCTGTTCCAGGGCTCTGTCACCCTCACTGTCAAGAGAGATGTGCAGAAATARTCTGCCCGCTGCTATGAGCACGCAAGGCTGCAGGAGGAGACCACCCCGCTGCAAGGGCAGGCACAGACCCGGGCCGTGCTGCACGCAGTGAGACMTGCCTACCGGGACTGCTGCTGCTTCACGCTGGAGCATCTTCTGCCGAGCGGGACCCTGCTGCCCCTGCGCGCTCCTCTCCACCTTGCTCTCCACTCCGAAGCCACAGCRGGTCCTTTCCTCTGGCCTCTCCTACTCCACAGTTACTTCATACCCATCGCAGTCTGTCCCAGTCATTCTTTCTCCATTCCACATCCTCTTGACATTCTTGCTGCAAGGGATGGGAGATGGACAAACRCCTCGGTATCCCTCACTCAGCACAAAGCAAAAGGAAACCTCTCTTATGAACATCTCGGTGGCTTAACGGGATATAAAACCCACCTGGGGACACAGTTCCTAAAGTCACTGAAATTTGGTCGTAACTACATTCCTCGCCGCATTGATTAACCGACAACTCCAGRGAGTTTAAGCAGGGCGGCAAGTGGGTACAGGGCCCCTCTCTGCCGCCCGTGGCATCCTGAGCAGGCGGCGGGTACCGAACCCCCTTCACAGCAGCCGCGCCGGCCATCTTGTCTCCCTCCTCCCCTCAGCCCCGCGGTCTCCTAGCAACGCACTGGCGCGACGGCGCATGCCCGGCGGGGCGCGCGTGCGCGGCGGCGTGTCCCGGAAGCGGCGTGGGGCACCGTGACACGTCGCCGCGGCGGAGGGCGGGGTCACGCGCGGCGGGTCCCGCGGGCCGGGGTCAGGCCCGGGCGGAGCGGAGCGGCCCCGTCGCGCGGGCTGAGGCGGCTGCTGCACTCCCCTACAGGCCGCCGACATGTCCGGCTTCGACAGCTTCAACGCGGACTTCTTCCAGAGCAGCTACAGCATCGACGAGCAGGGCCATCCCTACGAGTACGGCGGCAGCGGCGGCTCGTACAGCAAGTAAAGCCCGCGGCGGCGCGGTGACCGCCCCGGGCCCGCCTCGCGGCCCGGGCGCGGTAGCGCGGCACTGCCGCTGCCCGGCGCAGCCGCCCGCCCGGCGTCCTGCGTTTCAGGGCACCGCGGGAGGCGTCTCGGGAGAGGCTCCGCAGCGCGGCCGTGGTTAGAGCCGGTGGGAGGCTCCCCCCAACCGCGAGTCGTGGGCAGGAGAGCCCCCGCTGCCCGTGCCCGGGCGTGCGGGGAGCGGGATCGGCCCAGGTGCCCGTGGCGGAGCCCGCGAGGGCCCTGGGCGCCGCCGGGTGCCGGGCCAGCCTGGGCGGTGGTGGCAGGCATTCCGCGGCGCGGCGGTGCTCGCGGCCCTGGGGGGCTTCGGGCCGAGGGGCTTCTCGCAGGGGCGCGACCTGCGTGTGGTCCCGGTGCTCTCTGAGGAAGGTGGGCAGGGGTAGGTAGGGGCTGCAGCGAGATCGGCTTCTTGCACAGGCGAGGAGGGGAACACTGAATTCGGGGTTTTCCTTCTCTGTATTGTTGTTGTCAGAAGTTACTCTAGAAGTGTTTTATTGCAATCTCTAGGAATCTCAGGCTAGGAAACGGTTAGTGGCAAAAGTAGCCTAATGCTGCCTTTTTTTTTTTTTTTTTTTTTTGCATTGAGAGAAGATAGGTCTGTTGAGGAAATGTTTTTAAAGATGTGGCTATGGCAATATTTTGTTCTACAGTATATCTACAGCAGGGAATAGTTTAGAGATAATAAGTAAATTAGCGAATAATTGAGAGTATGTGAAACAGAAATTGAAAATTTGCTTCAAATCCAGAAGGTAGATGTGTTATAATGTTCTTAATATCTGAGTCATAATTCTTACATCTTATACTATAATACTACCTGACACAAATMTTTTGTCAAGAAAGAGGGAAACTACCTTTTTTGGTTTTTTTTTTTTAAACTAACCTTGTTTTTGAAGTAGGAGGGGAAAAACCAATTGTATAAGGAACTCCATTTTTGAATAGCAAGTTTGCAAATAAACAATCTAAGTAGCAGGTCAATGCTGGCATAAGGTGAGGAAGGCCTGAGTGATAATGAAGGGACAGACAAGCTTTGGGAAAGCTTGAGATGTGAATTTTTCCTATTCTTTTATTAACAGGTCTACAATCTGGACTAGAAATTTAGTCAGTTGACAAGTGTCATTTCTCAAGGTCTCTACCTTAATGGTTCCTCTCTCTCCAGATGTTGGCAACTGTGCAAATAGAATTGCCCTATGATATGTACATATTGTCTATGAGGGTTTTGGTTGGTGAACACAGTGAACACAGTACAGGATAGGCAGGATTGTTTGCTGTATACTGCTTATTTATCAAAAATATTTTTTGGTTTTGCAGGGGAGGGAGGCAGTTAAAGCAAACTTTGTATCTGTCCCTGATATAATGTCATTCTTCCCAGGCAATATGAAGGCTATGACTATTCTCAGCAAAGTGGATTTTTTCCTCCAGAAATGATGCAACAGCAGCAACCCTACATGGGGCAGATTTATCAGCCGACACAGACGTATACTCCGACTTCCGCACAGTCTTTCTATGGAAGTAGCTTTGAGGATGAGCCTCCGCTATTGGAAGGTATAACTTGTTCTTTGTAGCTAAATCCAAAGCTCTTTGCCGTTTGGCAATACGTTGAGTAGTAGGGGTATATGTTCTCTAGTAGGGTGTATTTTGTTTACTTCTATTGAGTAGTATATCTTCTCTAAATTTTAAAAATTATCTGTATTTCCTATATTTCAGTATGTGAAATACATATTTCTCTGTGAACCTTTGCAGTTGTAGAATTKAAGTTTATTATTGCCTCCCAGCAGTTGGAAGAACTGATGAATTAAAGGAGTAACCTGATTTCATGCAACGCTTAATGTTTTTATTATTGCAAACAATACTTAAGACTGACCTTTTTTTTTTCTTTTTTTGTAAAACAATTTGATAATCTTGGTTCTAATCACGTAACCAATTGAAACTGGAATCTATTGCTGAAGAGAAGTGTTAAACTCTTTAGAAATTCTTACCAGAATACAGCTTACATGGGGTGCTGGAATAGATAGATATTAAGAGTGTATATATTTATTTTTAGTTTCTAGTTTACATACATCATTGTTCTGTACCAAACAACTGAAAAAGAACTGTTACTGGTTACAGAGATAGATATGCATGATTTTCCCCTACCCAGCTGTTCACAAAGTTTATTTGTCTATAGATGCCCATAAAAACCTTAATGTTTTAGTTGGACAAATAGAAGCTGCATTCACAATCAGCTGTCACACAGAACTGTGGCCAAGTTGTATGGATGGAGGCTTGAAATCTCATTTACTTGCTGGGAGCTGTGAAACCATGAATTGTAGTAGACATTAAAAAGGTTGAGGAGTTTTGCTTGATTGATTTTTTTAGTGAACTTAATTAGGAGGAGAGGTAGCTTATAAAAGAAAAAAAAAAACTGAGAGGAATTCAGTACAAGAGAGACGATTCTGAACAGGAAATCCTTGCGCCACCCCGCAGTGGAGGCTTGGAGAATACTTGGGGAATGTGCCTGATTTCTCTTATGCTCTTCTCTACCTATCTGCTTTTGGCTGCTTATAGGGATAGGGTACTGGGTTAAACGGACTTTCGGTCTGACCCAGAGTACTGTGCTTGTGCTCTTATCTGGTCTGGCAGAAATCTGCTTGTCACTGCAGAGCATTTGAGACCTGGAATCTGTGGAGTCAGCACACTCAGCTCTGAGTAAAGATGGAATGACTCAATTCCCTGCTTCCCTAGGAATGGTACTTTGAGGAGATTTACAGGTGGAGAGGCAGGAAAAAGTATCAGTGAAGCAAGTAGGGTCACCAGGAAAGGAAATATTAAATAAATACACATAATCCTTTTTGTTTAATTTGTAGAATTGGGGATCAATTTCGACCACATCTGGCAGAAGACACTAACGGTTCTGCACCCATTAAAAGTAGCAGATGGCAGCATCATGAACGAGACTGACTTGGCTGGACCAATGGTTTTCTGTCTAGCCTTTGGAGCCACACTGCTACTGGTAAGATATTGATTGCAAAATATTACTCTTTGTGCTTTTAGTACTGCTAGAAACACTGTGAACAAGCCAATTTACCCTCTTAATTTTACCTTAAGATACTTCTTAACATGGAGACTATAAAACAGAAATCCTAACGGAGAATTTTTAGCTCAGTGGTAGAGCTGTTGGGGATTGATACCAAACCTCATTGAAATTAATGAGGTCACTACCTGTTTTTTCCAGAAGCGTCTGAATCAGAGCTTTAATGTTTGGTTTTTGCATGCTGATTATACCTGTGGTATACATGCTATTTTTCATACTTTGCTTTTGAGGAATATGCTGTTTTTCATTCTTTCATGTGGATGACTTTTTGTCTTATTTTTTTCTGTACTTTTTGTATCCACTGACACATCTTACCTTTAGAATCATAGACTGTTTTATTTGAAACTTCTTTGTTACCTTGTGCATTGTCAGGAATCAGAGCAATGGACTGTTTAAACCTTCTGTGTATTTATTCCCTATCTTCTGTTGAGGAGTTCCGCCTTTAGCTTTTATTGTGCTTAATATCTTGAGAATTTCTTTGTTTTGTTTCACTGTATTTATTTGCTCCATGCTCTTTGTACATTATTCCCCTGACCGATATTCCCAAAGAGGTATTAAGCAAGAAAGTTTAAAATTAATAGGTCATAATGTATTTCTTAATAGGTCAGCACATGATGAAGTCTGKTTTTTTTATTTCAGTTGAACTTAATTGAAATAAGATTGTGCTTTAATGATTCAAGTGTCAATTAGTAAATGACAGAGTAGGAACCGACAGGCTTCCTTGTTACTGAAAACTTCAGTATTTTTAATTAGTTTTCATGTGTCTTTAGGCATTGCTTTTAATTTTTGTCTAAAATCTCACATAACCACAACTTGGAGCAATGTTTTGATACCAAGGGACTGTAAACCTACTTTAGAAATGACCTTTAATCATGGAAATTGGGCCAGTAGAATTGATGAACGTGTTCCTTTTTATACTAGACACATTCAGATGTTCTCTTACTAAGAAGCTACCACTTTCTCCTTTTCTTTTAAAGAAAATCATTGAATAAGAATGTAATTGGGTACTTAAGAAATGTCATGCTTATGAAGAGAGTGCTTTGAAGTGTGATCTTTCCTGACTTGTTTTCTTTTTTTTCCTTGCTCCGAATCATCATTATTTAGCTTGTGTTCTCCCAGTCACTTGCCATGTAAAACAAAAGKTTTTTTAAAATAATTATTGAAAAATAATCACGCAAATAATAGGTCTTGTCTGCGAGAGGAAAACAAGCTCAGCCTAACGGAAAAGTTCGGAGCAGATGAAGTTGTTTTCTCTGGCATTCAAAGAAGAGATGGACCGTAAATAAACTCAGTTTCCAAGCTGGTTTTGAGAGGCAGACCTCAAAATCTGGAAACCATAATGGCTTAGAGTAGCTGAACTCTGTAGATGCAACTCTGTGGATGCAACCATATCATGTGAATTTTAGGGAAAAATGCTGTAAGGGAAGCATAGACCTAACTACTGGATGCATGTGTTTTCTGTGGTTCATGCATGGTGCTTTCCAGCTCAGCTTAAATTAGTTCTAGGAATTCCTAGTTTAGCTTATGCAATAACTCCATGGGGTCTATTGCAAATAGAATACTTTAAGTCTGGATTTGTCCAGAAGTTGCTGGCTTTTTTTGTTCTTTGAAGAATAATTCTATGAAGATTATTGTAATCTGATACAAAATCCTGCAGCTGATCTTCAGAGAAAAATCAGCTAATTGGGTAAATATAAAGAATTTGTATGCTTTTGCAGCCCAAATAAACAGATTTTGATCAAAGAATTCTTATTCTTTTATCAGAATACATAAACCTAGGATAGATGTGCCTGGTCATTGTCTAGAATGTACAAATGTTCCAAAATTCAGTTGGTGGAAAAATGAGCTGTTGAATTTGAATGGAGAAGTTTGAAGGGGGGAGACAAAGGGGAAAAAAGATTCTGTAAACATTCATTTTGTTTGTCAAATGTGCTTTTTGTGTAATCACCTAACTTGCGTTAATCTGCTTGTTTTTTCTTGTTTTTGTTCTGTTTAGGCTGGTAAAATTCAGTTTGGTTATGTGTACGGAATAAGTGCAATTGGATGTTTAGGAATGTTTTGTCTCCTGAACTTAATGAGCATGACGGGTGTCTCATTTGGCTGCGTGGCCAGTGTCCTTGGATACTGTCTTCTTCCTATGATCTTACTTTCCACTTTCGCCGTTGTATTTTCATTGCAGTAAGTACATGAACTTCAGAATTTGCTATCGCAGTGAAGAAACTATATGTGATTTGAATATGATAAGAATTTTTGGTAATGAGAGAAATATAAGTAACAAGAGTCTTCAGATACTTATTGCGTAGTTTTTTAAGTTAATTTAACACCTTTTAAATACAGATACTGAAATAACAATGTCAAGTTATGTTTTTAGTCAACTTTTACTCAGAAAAATTTCTGTATTCCTAAAACCTAAAAGATGGTTTTATGTTGAGACAGGAAATTGATTTTTTCAAATAAGAAATGCTTGATTCTTCATGGCTGCATGAAATTATGAATTGGAGAGCCACCAGGAACAACTTGCTACAGTTTCCGTATTCTACACTTAGGTTTCATATTCCCAAAAAGTTAACTTTGATTTTTTTTCACAATTGAATAATATAGTTATAAAATAATATACTTATGAAATCCTTACAGGAATTCTGTTTCATTTAAAAAGTGAAGTCCTTGGAGACTAATTTTATTTTGGAAGTTGTGTAAGGTGTTAAACTGAGTCCAGTTATGACTCCTGTGGGCATGTACGTACGGTTCTTAAATGATTGCYTTGTTTTGTTTTCATCTTTGCAGGGGCATGATGGGAATTATTCTCACTGCTGGAATTATTGGCTGGTGCAGTTTTTCTGCTTCCAAAATCTTTATTTCTGCTTTAGCAATGGAAGGACAGCAACTCTTAGTAGCATACCCCTGTGCTTTATTGTATGGAGTCTTTGCTCTCATTTCTGTGTTTTGAATAGACTGTACGAATTATTGGACTCCAGTGGGCCAAAATGAAAAGATCAACTTGGAACATTTAGTTGGACCAGAAGCAGCTGCAAACAGCTATATAATACTGCTATCATGAAACTTAGACCTGGTTTGAATTATTYGGAACAATGGGAACAGATGTCTTTTGTTCACTTTTTTAGGACTTTGAATACTATTTTCAATTGACCTAAGGTGTCTGTAGCTTTAATAAGTATTCATGCGTATAAAGTTAACGTAATTTCTTTTCCATTCCTAAATCTTTGGAAAAGGAACTTTTGCTTATCTGAGGGTTATTTTTTGGGGGGGAGGGAGGAAAAGTTGGCGGGGGGAGGGATGGTGAGTAAGGGAGGGAGGAAGGCTGCAGTTACAGTGTCCTTGATAGATTTTTATCAGCAAAGGTAAATAAAAACACAGATGTAAATCTGAGCTTCTCTTTGAATACATCTGCAATAATAACCTATTTCCTGACCCCTCTTTTATATGTCACAACAAATATACTCTTAAGCTTTTTGGTCTCTTACATGTTCATTTATGGTGATAGTATTTCAGAATTTTGAATATTTACAATATGAATTAAAAAACATGCTTAAAAGTCAAAGCTATGTGTTAGCTTGGATTTATGAAGCTGACTCCATCTAGAATTACTACTCTTAATAATCCATATATTAGTTACTGAGGAAAAATATCCTTTGCAGTACTTCCAAGGAAAACACCATTTTGAAAACATTGTGCTTGTCAGTGTTGCAGTTTCTGTAAACATAATTTAAGGCATATTGATTAAATTTTCTTTAAATTTTGAAAATGGTGTTTATTTTTTATGGTCATTCTTTTTCTTTCTCTTTTGAATGAACTTCAGTTTTTAAAATAGGATCTTCTGTATGAGAGCTAAATACTCATTAAAATATATTTTAGTTACTGGATTTGATATTTCCTTCGATCACAAATATTTAATCTTTGAAGTCTAAAGTAGAAGTGGAAAAGCAAAAGGGTTGGTTTCCCTGTAAGTACTCACTAAGTCCTAAAGTATGTAGGAAAAGGACACAGCTTTTTCGTTCGTGTGTTTGTTTTCTAGACTTGCCTTGTCCTAGTCTTACCTTCCAGCATTGAGTCACTGACCAAATACGTAACGGTACCACCTTCTGGCAGGACTCCTGGTGCAGTCTTAGAAAACACCGCTGAAGCAGCCTGCACTGGGAGAGACAAGATAATCATGTTTAGGAGGAGGAAGGAATTGAAAAAAAAATCTCAGTGGAAACCTGCTAGAAGGTCACCTTTTCTTCCAAGTGATACGTGGTGGTAACTTAAAAGGGACAGCACAGATTTTTTTTTTTYTTCACTTTTCCCTTATTGTCCTAAAAATAAACTCTTTCTAGTGTCCCTAGGAGTTACTGACCAGAGCCAACTCCTGCTTGTGTGTCTTGAAGTTGTAGAAAGTACGATAGGATGCATTTTAAAAAAAGTTTCAGTTTCTTTCCAACAATTTTCTATTTTAATATTTTAGTGTGAAGTGTCATCCTAAATAAAAATGGGTGAGTTGGCTTTTAGTCTTGTGTTTTTCTGTCTACTTTATAGTTCTGATTTTCTTTTGCTATGCAGACCCCCAGCTGCCCTTGTGCACAAAGTTCTTGCTCTTTTTAATGAAAAATGTTATCTGCTGATGGAGCACAACGTCCTGTATTTGTGCAAGTAAGTTACAGTGATTACCTTTACTAATGAGACCTAGTTAAAAACGGAAATGTTCTAATATACAAAAGCTCACATACGGTGAGTACATCATGTTCTAATGTTCAAATACTATATTTTTGTGAAGTAGGCTAATTAAGCTTACTTTATGTACATAAATGCATTTAATTTCTTAAAACTTGCTCTAGTGAAACGTTGTCAGTGAAACTTGTGAGTTTGTGGTGAACGTTTCTAAGGGCAATTACACGTGTTCACCAAGTCCGTGCTCTGGCAGCAGCAGCTCTTACCCGTTCGAGCAGTGAAGTTAGACTAGTTTCAGAACTTTGTCATCTTAGCAGTGGATTTTTCACTGAGGAATTTTGGGAGTGAGAGAAGAAGTAGATGGGAGTAGAAGGTCAAAACTTTTATTTATAGAGAGCTTTTTAAAAACAATATAATACCTAAATAGTAGAGTAGTTAATATGATTCCATTGTCTCTGCTCATTATCTTCCCAAAAATCAAATCCAGCACTTTCCATAATGTAGTCCTAGCTCTTGCTTCAATCTTAGTAATGTTTCACACAGTTTAACCTTACTATCACATAGGATGACAGGATTGTATTCTTTAATCCTTTGGTCAGTCTCCATGGATGCCATGGTACATCCACAGATAAGAGCCACATATTTCTGTGCTTTATGCTGTCAGTCTTTGGAGCAGTATTGGCACCTGGTCCTGATGGGCCCTTGGTGTTTGGTGGTGGATGAACGCTCACAGGGAGCAGGCCGGTGCCTTGGGYTTGGGTGCAGAGCCGCAGCTGGTCTGTGTGCGGAGCGGAGCCAGGCGGTGGATTCAGAACCCCTCCTCACGGAGCTCCCTGTGTCAGCACAGCGGCAGGTTCCCACCCGCTGCTCCCAGGCCGCTCCCGCCCGTGCCGGGAAGCTGTGGTGCGTGGAGGGAAGGCTGCGGATGCTCCGTGGAGCAGGGAGGGAGCGTGGGCTCCCGCCGCTCGGCAGGGTCGTGGTGAGCGGGCGGCAGCCTCGTGGCCGGGCGTCAGGGAGGAGCAGCAGGAGAGCCCTGCTCAGCAAAGCGCCGCGGTGTGCCAGCTCACCGCAGTGCTGGTAGCCAAGGTAGGGCTGGCTTTAGGAGCTGCTTGAGCTGCAAGAACAGCCAGTGCTTTTGGGTAAGGTTCAAAATATGTGCTAGCCTGGCGGCAGAGCTCCTGAAAGAGGTGCCATCCTCGCGGGTGGGCTGGTCTCCCTGGAGAAGCCGTGGCTCCCGGGAGCTCTCACGGGCGGGTTGGTGTCCCTGGAGCAGCCGTGGCTCCCGGGAGCTCTCTCAGTGGGGTTTGTGTCCCTGCAGGATCCGTGGCTCCCGGGAGCCCTCGCGGGCGACGCTGACGGTCCTGCTATCTCCAGCGTCTCCACTGGGTGGGCCTGCAGCACGCATGATGTGGGGCTGAGTGGCACCGCGCAGACTGGAAGCCTCTCCGGGTGGGAAGACCTGGCTCCGCTTCCYGCACCTTTCCTAGAGCATCCCATGGGACACAGATGTCCCGCCGCCCGGCCGGGCAGGGAGCAGCTGGAGCGGAGCCGCGTCTGCCGCCGCGCCGCTCCCTTTCGCGCTAAAGCACCGTGCCCTTCCTGCAATGGCACGGCTCCTACCGTATGTGTTTACACGGCCGGAGTCGGCCAAAGACCTTCACCTGCCTGATGTTTCTCAAGCCCCGAGAGCAAGGATTCACCACGGAGTAGGCGGGGAGCACGCCTGGCCAGGCAGCTCCCCCGGCGCGCCCTGTCCCCGGCGGGTCCCTCGGCTGGGGGCTGCTCCTCCGGCTTTGGGTGCCTTCTTTTCTGATGCAGGGCAGGTTGGTCCCGCTCACTCCAGTGGGCGTCAGCTTCATTTCCAGGCAAAATCCCCATGGAGCTCAATGGCAGACTAGGCTGAATGCACCACATGAGTGTTTGGCCAACAATTACATCAGACAAATTGAGATAACTCCCCCTTTGCAGGGACATCTCAGCGGCTGGGCCCGGTGCATCCGTCGGATCCCGGTCCCCGGCCGGCCACGTCGCGGGCAGGACGTTCCCGGGCGTGGGCTCGGGTCYGCGCTCGCTGCAGAGCCCTCGAGCTGCAGAGATGCTCACAGGGGACCCGTGTGCTGGAAACGGCACGAGCTGCAGAACCGAAAACACCCCTAAAAACCCTCTTCATGTTCCCTTACCTGAGAATTTTGAAGCTCCAGCTGTCCCAATAGCGTCACCGCACAAACATGGATAACAGTTGCTGAAAATTTTAATGAGTTTAGCGCCTTTTGCTTCATCTGTTTAATCTTTGCCTTATTAATATGACTCARTCTTCTGATGGTTTTAGTGGCTGGTTCAAATGTTAATCGTCAATAAGAAGCGTCAATCTAGGCTCTTGGCAAGGCTCTGCTGGCACTGTGCTCGCATGATTGAATCACAGGTGGAAACGGTTCCAGTCAGGATGATTTTCCCATTCCAGAATTTTGTCCCAATCAGAACTGACTGGTTCAGACGAGGTTAGGCGATCCGAAGGAGGCAGCGTCTGCACTTAACTAACGCCAACAACAGATGTCACATTGCTTGTTGCTCTGCTTTCTCACCGACTCACCCAGCCAAATTCTGCCCAATATCCATTTGGTTCTGTTTTAAAATCCTCAGCCTGCAATGTGCAGAATTAACTCTAGTCCTCATATATGAGCTTTGAGACATTTCAGCACTTCCCTGAGGAAAGGAAGCAGTGTCYGCGTGTCGCCGCGGTCAGGGCCAGCGCGGCCCCTTCCCGGCCGCTCGCGGCGCCCCCGTCCTGCGGGGCCATGCGTCCTCCGCTGCCCCGGCGGGGTCCTCGCGCTCGACAGGCCCAGGGGAGCCCTTGCTTGGTGTAAAGGCAGCTGAACTGCTCTCCAGTGCATAAATCCGACCTGCCCCGTCGGGCTCCCATGGACGGAAATGAGGCGATCTCCACCGAATACTGGGTCAGCGCTTTGCTAACTTTATGATTAGAAAATAGTCCCTGATGTCAGGCCTATTTCTTCCTCCCTTTACTGCGCTTTATTATTACATTCTATCCACARCAGACATGAAAGACAGCTTATTCTCCTCCTTTTAGCAGCAACCTCTTACATAATGGTGAACTCATTCTAATTTCCCTTGTCATTCTTTTCTCTTCTTGCACAAAAACCCATTGGACTATCTACTGCAATCCCCAAATGATCTTCTGAAGCAAGGCTACTGAGCCTGTGGTTGCCCATCTTKTTTATATGCATTGATATTTTCTTCTTTAATACAACATTCTGCACTCTACTGAATTCCATTTTAGCAATTCAGATCATTTCTCCGATTTATGTAGATCAATTTGAATTCTAATCCTGTCTTCAAAGTGATTGCAATGTCTTCCACTTCGGTATCATCCTTAAATTTCATTATCCAAGTTCTTGATGAAAATATTCAATAGTACCAGTCTGAGGATGGGGTAATCCTCTGGATATATCGTCCCTATTTAATAATGAAGCATTCATAATTTTGCATTCACCTTTCCACCCTCACAGCACTTTTTTTCTGACCTGGTTCTTTAAGGTGGCTTCTGAAAATGTCGAGCACAGCTGTGTCCAAACCTGAAAATCCAGGTATTGCMTCTGCTGCTTCTCAGTCACTACTAAGACTAGATCTCTGTAAAAGAAGGTAACTAGATTTCCTTAATCTGATTTCTTTTTCCTTTAAAATTCCATATTGGTTGTTTCTTATTACCTAATTTTTCCTAACTATTAACAGACTGCTTATTTTAATTATTGCTCCAGTGTCCTTATGGGCATTAACATTTATTCCCCAGGTCTTCCTTTTCACAGGTACTTTATTTGTACCTCTGTGACTGCAGGGTTTGTGACCCYGTCCCCCTCTCTGCCATGCACATCCTGCAGATGGTTGCAAGGCCTGAGAAACACCTCAATCCAACTCCTTGGCAATACCTTAATATCATTTAATAAGCCTTCATGAGTGCGTAGTCTACAGAAATATTCTTAACCTTTATGAGTTTAAACATCTAGTCTAAGATAGCAGTTTCTGAGGGCTAAAATAAAAAGGACAGATTAGCCTATATCATCATGCAGTAATTGCTTTCCTTCCCTTTATTAAGTCTCATACTTCACTTTTACTTTATATATATATAAATTGAAAATGTTGTTAGTTTGTTTCCAGTGAGTTTGTTGATCCCCTATTGCTCTTTCTGTCTCTTCACCTCAGCAGAGCAGGCTGCTTTTATTTCTCATCTTCTTCCTAGAAGAACTTGCATCAATTTCTTTGACTCGCTCATTCTTTGTCATCAGTCTTTGAGTGCTATTTATAGAAGAAACTGAAATAATCAGACTGAAATATTATAAAATAATACTGTGTATTTTAACCATCTCAATGCTTTTCTGACATGCTCTGAATTCTGCTTTGAATTGTGTTTTCAGGGGGGAGGCGGGAATATTAGCTCAAGGTGTTGCAAATCAGGTCACTGATTCTAGCAGTCAATATTAAGTTAGGCAAATCTGGGAATTAATTGTCCTGTGTTCAGTTCAGACTGCTAATTCTGGAGCTATCGCGGTCTTCAGCGGGGTGTGGAGGGTTTATCTGAAGGCAGGCCTGGCCAGCAGAGGCAAAGCAGAGTAATGACACGGTTAACACCCCGAGACTCCAGGCAAGTTCTCTGGTATGAATGGAATCTGCTTGGGCGAGTTATCGTTTAAGAGCTTTTCACATAAAAACGTGCACTTCAATAAAAAATGGATCAAGTCATTTAAGTACCTTTCATTTAAGTAAAAGGTCACAACAATTGTGTTTTTAAAGAATGAAGAGGAGTCTGTGAATACACTCGTACATGCAAGAAGAATGCCCTGAGTATGGATTTCAGTGGCAATGATTCAATAACATCTGCTTGATGAGCTACGATTGGCTTTAACATCATCTCCAGCTATTTTATACTCCCCTGGAATTCTTATAATCTAACTGCTTTTATCTAGACTAGATGTACTCCACTGTCACATTATAGTGGGTTTGGCTTGATGGTTAAGAGTTTGTAACTTTATATCTCAGTAAGAGTTTTCTGAGCTGTGCAGATGTTTTGTATTAACTTAATTTCACTATCTCTGATTGAATGCTTTTATTCACATGTTTACACAATCAAGATAATGATTCTGAGGCCATTGGCTAGTTTGTATCTGTTAAATATTTCAACATTTAAATAACATCATCTGTTTCAAATATCAAGATTTATGGCTTTTTTTWAAAAAAAAMCAACCCAAACACTAAACATGTCTCTCATTTTCCTCCTTAATCTCTGGCGATTTCATTGTCACACCTGATTAAAGCACTAGAAGTGGATAGTTAATGTGCATATTGCCAAAAGATAAGGTGATCACAGTTATAATGATCGACTGGTCCAAGCCTACACCTTTGGTTTAATTCTCTGCTCCTTCATGCCGCTGTGAACTCACAATAAATTTGCTGCAATCAAGTGATGTTCGCTCATGTGGTAAGTGTGATATATATGAATATATAATGTGTTGCCWGAGCTTTACTTGAGCTAGAAAGGCCAGATTCTGCCTCCACTCTAGTCTTGTTTTCATTTGGGATGTGGAGGGAATATACTGCTCAAATCTGCAAAGGATCCTCCTGTCTCCGTATTAGCTAGTGGTAGATTTCCTGCTCAGCAAATTCTTCCATTAATAGGCTCAAGCCTTCTTAAAAGGCCTTAGGATATAGTGCAGCCTTCCTAATGGACTGCCTTAGCTGCTAAGTTCGTTTTATGGAAGATCACTTAAACATATGCATGTATGGAATAAGATTACATTTTCCATATGTTAGTCCTATCACTTCTCATAAGATTTGTTGCAAATATACAGTGATTTATTTAAAGAATCGCAGGAGGGAATAAGCCACAAAAGGTCTCAGAGCTTCAGAGTGAGGTAAATAGTAGGTCATAATATATTTAACAAATGATCACGAAAAACACAGGAAGAGAGAGAGAGGAAAAATACATTCCCTGGCCATGAAGTTGTTTAACTGTAAGAGTCAAGGAACACTGTTCAGTCGGGAATATTTTCTTGGCTTTGCCCTATATAAATAAATCGTTACTGTGTACACAGTGACTGCRATGATACGTGGTGAGTTCTACCCTTAAAGACACGTGGCCCCCTCCTCTGCCCGTCACCTATGGCTGAGACAACGCAGTTTTGTGGTGTGGGGCCCAGCGCAGCGGCGCGGAGCTGCGGGAGGAGCTTTTGGGAGCCGAGCGCTGCTCGCCGCGCGCTGAGCCCGGGCGCCGCGCTCGTGCGGGACGCCGTGCGGCGCCGGGTCGGGGGTCCAGCGATGGGACCCCGCTGCTCGCCGCGGCAGAGGACCCAGCAGGCGGGGAATGGCTGGAAAGAAAAGCCCTCTTTCTGCTCTGTATTGGGTTTCTTTCAGACACTTCTGTCTAAAACCTTTGCTTTTTAAAGAAGTGATTGGTGTAATTGGTGTAGGGCTAACRGCGTGGCACTGCCCTCCTGCCTCCGTGTGCACGAACGCAGCACAAGCAGTTTGCACTTTACTGGGGCCTTTACTGGGGCTGGCGAGGCGGATAACGGGGAGAGCCGGGGCGCCCCGCTGAGCGCGGTGGGAGCCGGGGTGCGGGCAGCCCGGGGCAAGGTCYGCTGCCGCAGAAAGGAGGTGTTTTTACTGGCCCCCCTGCGGCCTGCAGGGAGAAAAGCACCGTGTAGGGGGCCTGTGCTCAGCTAACGCACATATACATACATGTATATCTATAAGTATGAATAAATGTTTTTCTACCTGAGGTTTACTCGAACTTAATAGGCCAAATTCTACTTCAAATCTACTGGAGGCACCAAGGCAGCGCAGGGACACGGGGGAATGCACCCGTGAACCCTTGTGCAGCGCGTCCTGGTCATTTACCCTCAATATTGCCAAGGGCGCATCCGTCATGCAAGGGCAACCGAACCCCTGCTGCCGCCCCGGGCAGCCCTCTCCTTCCCGGCCTTCTCCGGGCTGAATCTGGGCCGGGAGCAGCTCAGCCGGGGCCTCGTGCGGAGCAGAGACGCTCTCTATGTTGCTGATATCGCGTATTATTACTACAGCTAGGGGTGTAGTAATTATTACTACACCGGGCTAGGGGCTGCTACTGCGGCTGGACTGTAAGTGCGTGCGCTCCCGAGCGAGCAGGGGGCGAGGCGGCCGCGTCGGGAGCTCTGGGGTGGTTGTTCCCGCTTGGATCACAAGGGCAATAACAAACTTCCTGAGCCTTTGCCAGCCACTAGGCCGCCTTACCGAATACGCACACTTTCTCATCCTCACATAAATAGTGTTATTRAAGTAATCCCTTATCCATCATGAGTTATATATGAATGTGGCAAGTATTCAAATCATGTTAAATATTCTCTAGTTTTGAGTAGCTTGAAAATATTCAAATTAGATTATTTCAGATAATGTTTTAAAGGCAAGGAAATTTTCTTATTTTGTCATTGAAATATATCCCAGCAAAGCTGCAGAGTCCATGCAATTCACAGCCAGAAGCATGTGTAGTAGGTTGATATGAAAAATACTGTTTTCAAGTAGTACAAAAATTCTGCGGCAGAAAATCTTATTTGTGTCCTGGAATCGAGCTTTGCATGGGCGAAGCAGTTTTACTGGCCTGCAGAAAGGCATCAGCTGAAGCTTAGCCGTGTTTGGTATGCTGGAATCCTGGTGGGTTTTAAACACTGGAGGTAAAAGGTGAAAAGCCTTTAAGACCACAGGGTGCACTTCACGCCAGGGCAGCTCCTCCTCTCCGCGTAGTCCAGGCTGCTTCCAAACACCCGTGGCCTTGCCCTGCTGGCAGCGCGTCCCTGCCCTGAGCTGCTCCTTAACGCAGCCCTCCAAAAGCATCCTAAGCATCTATGGTGGAGGCGTAGCAATCTTCCCATTTCTTCCACAAGCAGCAAATAACTGAATGGCTCGTTTTGCTCGTACTTTGCTCTTGCTTCGCTGTGTGTACGGGCAAGCCGTGTGCGTGTGTGCAGAGCRGTGCCGAGGAGCGCGGGCGCTCTCGCGCAGGAAGGAGCTCCGCGCGCTGCTCGCCCCGTCCCTGCCTCCACCGCGCTCGCTTGCCTCTTGTTGCTCTAGATCGCTAAGCAGATGATTGCATAACCACAGAGGCCGTTTCTGGTTCCTTTCATTGTTTTTCAAAGCAAATACAGCATAATTCTAGACCCTGGAGAAAATGCAGCTACGCTAAATCTTGARACTGTAAGACTTTTAAATAGTTAAAGTGCTGGCGGCAGCTTGATAATACCCTTTAAAAACATCAGGCTGAAGCTCTGAAACATCTCTTCAGTTTACATAGTAATTCAGCTGGAAGTATGATCTATGGGAGTTTTTTTTTCCATGGAAACCTGCGCTGTCATCCTCCAAACAACTCCCTTCACTCTAATGTATATAGGCTTGATGTTTCGATACCACCCCGCTATGTTAGTCTGGTTGCTATGGTCCTGGTTTCTCTTTCATATAACCTTTGATTAATATGCTAACAGTTGAGGGAAGCTGGGTGACTGGAGCATGAAAACGCCACATGCAGCAGCGTGCTGGGTAGAGATGAGCTCGCTAGATGCAAACGCTCCGCTCGCCTCTTCCAAGGAGCTCTGGCAAAACCGAGAGCCTTGGCCTGAGCTGCGGAGGATCCCAGGCCCCTCGGTGCTGCGGCCAAGATTCCCCGTTGCAGGCGCCTTCCCCCTCGTCCCCATCAGCTCCGTCAGCCAGGGCAGAGCCGGAGCTCAGCCAGGGTCCCTTGGGCTCCGGCACATCCTGCCCTCTCCAACCAGGAGCAGCGGCTCTAATCACAGCATATGGGTGACTTCCACAGCTGGCAAACAGTGGAGCATCATCCTGCAGGGCACCATTCCCCTGCAGAACATCATGTTTTTAAGGAAAATTCTGGTTTTCTTCTGAAAGAAGAAAAAAACAAAAGTGGAGAGAATAACGGTGTTTTGGCCAAGTTACCCTTTGCAGGACCAGTGACTTGTCAACAAGATGTAAATGGCTGCTCTGTTGCCCTCTATAGTCACTGTACTCATTTAACTAGTTGCACTTAATTATGCTGAGTAATATAAAAGGGTTATATGCTCTGTAAGCAGCACCCTCTTTGTGCTATGAAAAACAGGAGTTCAGTGGAGGCAAGAGGATGCCCGCGCCTGACTCTCGTAGTCTATTTTTAACTGAGTTTCCCCATCCTCTTTCTCAAGTAAGAACACTTCTTCATTGCCCCTGGCCATAATTAACACGCCACAATTCAGGTCCAAGAGACGTATAAAAGCAGACTTAGAGCAAAGTGGTAGCTTTCAAGCAGAGCAAACAATTTCAGAGAAGATCAGTGTGTTCTATACGTGAAGCTCCTGTTCTACTCCCAGTCTCTCAGCCGTTTGGACGCGGCAGGGGGGTGTTCGCAGCCGCCGCACGCTGGGCGCAGCGGGGCTGAGTCCCGCGGGGAGGGCGGCTCTCCCACCAGCGCCGCCCGCGTTGCTGCTCTCGGACGGGGGAGCCTCTCTYGGCATCCACCTGCTGTCACTGCCGTTGTTTTCCTGTCATTAGAAAATAATGCTGTCATTCTGATAGTGCACATATTATACGGAGCAGCCAGAGGTGCTCGCGGAGGGGGCCTGGGGCAGCAGCKGCTCCGTGGGAGCTGCAGCCCGATCCTAACGTGCTGCCCGGCTCTCCGGGAAGAGGTGGGTGCTGCGGCAATGCCAGCGCAGCGGCGCAGGAGCGAGCCTGGAGGAGGACACTGGCGTGGGGAGGAAGGCAGAGCTTGCTTAAGAACACTGCTGAGGTCTGGTGTGTTGTCCTGAGATGCTTAAAGGGAAAGAAAACGCAGAGGCTGCGCCCTCTGGGCGCCCTTCTGCAGCCAGGCTGCGGGGCTGCATCCCCAGGCAGCACTAAACCTGGTCCCCCGCCTTCGTTCAGCGACGCAGAGTTGTGAGAGCTCTGCTCTTTCCATTCCCTGTTGACTTCTCCTGCCCACTTGCACCTTGGCACGCGCAAGCTGCAGCAGTTCTGCTGCTGACGTGTCTCCTTCCTGCTGCCTTCCCTGCAATGGCGYGAGGGACAAGCCCCAGGGCACGGCGAGAGCCGTTCCCTCCGTGCACGCATGATGCCAGGGGTCTCTGTGCCCTGGAAGAAAGAACAAACTTGTTTTGATATATACTATAAAGTGCATTATGTTGTTATGGCAACTAAAATTCTAGAAATGAAGTACAGAACAGGAGATGCTATATACTAAAATGGCCACAATGATGCGTAATTTTTATCCTCCCTATGCAAAGAATTTTKAAGTTTATTTTTAAAGATTTTCTCCTCTCTGACTTACAACGCAGGAGAGCAAGGCACCTGAAGATGTTTGAGGTGGCTGCGGACAGGGAGCTCCATCTCTTCTGCCCAGCCGTGGGGGCAGCTGCCGCCCTGGGACCCGAGGGACCGCGGCCGCGCGTGACGGGCGGCCACCGCGCTCCTGCACGTGCGCCTGGAAAACCGAGGGAGGAGGCGGCGCCTGGAGCTTTCCCTTCAAGGTAACGCAAAAATCTGTCTGGGCAGAGATCTACGAATTACGCTGAGTGGCACCATGGAGGGGAGCAGCAAGAGCTGCTTTAGGATCGTATCTATAAACACGAGAAAGGATGTGGCTTCAGGGCTAGCTCTTGCTTAGACAAATAGTGAAGATAATTGGGTTAATCCCCCAAACCATCTATTGTAGTTATAAACGTGGTGATTTTGTAGGTAATCTTCACCCATTTCCTTCATGCCCTAGTGCTGTGCTTGTCCAGGGTTGGCTGCCTTCCCCATTTCATAGCAGAAAAGGTGAAAAACTTTCACATTTTTGCTCTCTGTGATGAAAGAAAGTTGTTGAAACAGAGTGTATTGTTTCCTTTTAGTGATAATAAGCACCTTCTTGCTTTGATGGACTGATTTGCTATAGCAGTTTTATACTGCAAATCTCCATGTTGCACTTTATCAGCATGAGAGATAAGGCAGAATGCTGCTCACCACTTGGTGCTGCTTTTGAACCAAAGTTTGAATTTCAAAGAAGAGCGAACTTAAGTCATTCTTGGAATGGCTGGAGAAATGAATTTTATTATGTCAAAATCCAAACTGCAGCTGCAATCCTTTTATTAATCATAATTAAAGTCTCATGGAGTTACTCGTGAACATGTTCGCTCGACGAGGCTGATGGGCTCCCTTCAGCTGTGTCGGTGTGGCCGAGCAGCGAAGCCCTCGCTAAGAGCACCGGGCACGGGGAGGACGTTGACTGCCCCGTTCCCAGGACGGAGGAGTGGCACGTCCCCGAGAAGGGGGTTCCCTTCCTCATCTAGGTGCACCGGGAAGGGACCCAAGGGGAATCCCTCGGCGAGTGCCGGTGGCCGGAGCGGAGCGTGACTGGTGGTGCCGGTGCCCGAGGGGGCCGGGATGCCGGGCAGGCGGAGCAGTGGCCCTGGTCACGCTCGGGACGCGCCGCCGAGCGCGGTGGCTCCGGCCCCCCTCCCATGCAGCTGGCTTCATCCCGCACCCTCGCGAAACAGGGAAACATCTGGAGAAGGGGCCGCAGAGAGGAAATTTGGGTCAGTTCAGAGGGAGAACTGTGAGTGTCAGCTAAGTAGTATGTGTGTGTGAAAAGCAGCGTTTAATTAAATAAACATAATGTAAATAGAAATATGCATTGCTTAATGTGGGCCGCAAAATGAGGGCACTTGCAGAGAGCACTAGCGGGTGAGGCAGTGCATAAGAGCGTTTAATTTTTGTACCCTGCATTCCAGCAGGAACTAATTAGCTGCCAAAGCCCCGCTGTTGCTCTCGCTATGCACAGGCAGAGGGTGCGGGTGTGTTTACTACCAACGGCAATTCTTTTAGGTGCTATAAATTTCATGCCTCTTCCAAATATTTGAGCACTCCTCTGACCTTTAAGCAAAACACTGGAAGTAAACTGCAGGAAATCAGTGTGTATGGTGGTTGCCATCAAAAGCTAACATTTACTGTAACATTCACACTGTATTGCAACAGTGTGAAAAATTACAAATGAGGAGCGAGGTAGAGGTTGCTCCTGATACGGAGTGCCTTAAACCTGAGAGGTAGCGGCCTCGGCCAGCGGGGCTGTTGAGCCAAGCTGTGCTCGCACTAGTTGGCTTTCCCCCTCTCGGGGCCGTCTCCTTGTACGGTTTGTCCCACTGAGGAACCCTCCCGGATCTGGGATTTTTTATTTGTGTTCCGTTAATGAGCATTTGAGCCATCACTGGTGCTGTCTTATCTCTTCTGTTGCTCTTTGGAGACTGCAGCAAATTGCCTTTTAGTTGTCATAGTCATTTCCTTCACTATAGTGGGAATTGGGATTCTGGGGTAATAGACAGTAAAACTCGTGGTTTCTTCATGGGCATTTGAAATCTGTTGGTGACATCTCTGCACAGCTCTGTTGACTGTCCTTATCCCTCACCGCACTTTGTGCTTCTCTGCGTTGCTTCGGGGTGGAAAGCGGCCAGGATCGGCGGGGCTGGAGGGGCTTCTGGCTCCAGGGCTCTGCTCGGACGGGGCTCCTGCCTCCCCGGGGCTGCTGCTGCAGGGGAAAGGCAGCGGGCAGGACGCGGGAGCGGGAGCAGGAGCGGGTTGGGCAGGACACGGGAGCAGGAGCGTGTCGGGCAGGGCTGTGCCGTGCAGGATTTCACCCACCACAAACCCGTTTTGGGAACAGGTTTCTGGAGTTTTGTGCATGTCCTCAGCCCTTCAGAACGGGCTGCGGAGAACAGCGCTGCCAGTCTCCCTGGGGGGAATGCAGAGAAGCAGCATGCAGACACCAGACTCAGGAGGAATGTGTCACAGGAAGTGTTATAATTGTCATAATGATATAAGGCTTTTTAAAAGACCTTTCCAGAAAGACCTGTTAAGCTGAAAATAACACTTAGATTGAAATCACAGTTAATCTATGCTGGGGAATGAAAGGGTTAAAATTAAGATGTTTAAGCCGAGGTGAAACATGTTAAATGCTTCTAAGGAGTGGTTTTGCTGGGTTTCCCGCCCTAGTCACGCCGAGGAGAGGGCCCTTGTCGCAGCGCCGCCCGCCCGGAGCGCGAGCGGGCGCCTTCGTCGTGCGGGTCGCGGCAGAGGCTGCTCCTGGGGAGCGCGGGGCGCCGGGAGCTCCGGGAGCTCCGTGCGCGGCGTTCCCTGGGTGCGGGACAACCTCCCTGCAGCGCCGGGCAGCCCGGGCGTCCGCTCGGGGCGCGGAGAGACCTGAGAGCTGCGCAGCGCCGCCGCGTGCCGGGCAGCACGGGCTGCGCCGGGCTTCCGGCAGCTCCTCGCTCAGCTTCGCCGTGGGAATTCCCTCCCTTAGCTTTATTTTTAGCTTGCAGTGTTCCTCTGATTGGCATGTGAGCTTGCTTTATACGGAAATTCCTTGGGAATTTGTTTTCTGTTAATATCTTCTCATGAATATCTCCCTACTCTTTGGGTAGTACAAGCAAATTACGCTTTTGCAGTATCACTTTTCTCCCCTGAAATGAAAGGAATGATATCTGATTGGGAACAGTTAATAGGCGTTAAATTAGATGTTAGACGTATGAAAAAGACAGGACATCTATACAGACAGCTGGGAGGGGAAAAAGATGGGCTTTTCTGCCAAGGTGGAATACGTTCAAGCAAGTCCAATATTATCCATACGCTTTACTTAAACCAATGCTTGGAAGACTAAGGGCATTCCTAACTATACCTTGTTTTCCTTGGCTATTTTATTGGCTAAATCTCTACTAATTTTTGGATGAAATCCTGATTTGCTGAAGTTAATGGAAATTTGAATGTGCTTAGTTGTACGATTTGCCCTTTTCTTTTATAGCTTTGCTTTTTAAACATTTTTCTGAATTATTTTATGCAAGCTGGTATTGCTATGCAGATACTTCTGCACCCCGGAGACCTGAAATAACAAACTTGTAAAGCAATGTAAGATTGAGGAGACTTGTTGCTTTATTTTTCTCCTAACTCTGCCCCCCGTCACCACTTCTTATTCCCAGTTCTGCCTTTCTTTTCGTACCGCTAAGCCCGCCTAAATGAGACGCATGTGTGGAGTGCAGTGAGAAGGGGCTGTGGAGGCGCGCGCGGAGCCGTCCCGGGAGTCCACAGCCCCGACACCGCCCCCTCCGCGGAGCACGGGAGAGGCCTAGGCTATTGTTAGGGAAACGATGCAATTCTGTGTTCACTTTCCCACTGCTGTGGGTGAAACACGCACGGCCCGGGATGAAAGCAGCCCGCAGAGAACGCTGTCCMCATGCAAACGGAATTGCCCTTCAGAAATAGTGGAAACGGTCAGCAGGACGTTCCGCTTTCCCGGCCTCGGAAGCAGAGGCTGCTGTGGTGCAGAGGTGGAAGCCTTTACAGGAGTGCCCGTGTCCCGGTGGCAGTGTCCCCGATGCATGGCCGCAGCACCGTCCCACCTCCGCRGACAGCGGCTCCGCGTCCCCCCACGGGGTAGCTCTGTGGTTCTGATGGGAAACGTGCAGAAAAATGCCTAGAAATGGCAGGAGAGTAGAAATGCAACAGTGGATAAGCTCCAGTCGTTATCAGTGAAGAAGCTGTTGGTTTAGAGCTGATAGCAAAATCCTCGGTCCTGATGAACATAATTACGACGCGCCGCAAAGGTTAACGAGTAACGCACTCTGCTGCTTAGCGAGATTTTTTTTCATTGCTATRTAGTAAAAACATTGTTGTGTCTATAGAGATTCCTTCTATTTCTATCAAACACGCGTTTATTTTCCCAGTTGATGTGAGCTCCCTCCTCACCTCCTCTTTGCTAAGCGGTGATTACGAGCAAGGTGCAATAACCTCCCAGGGCTCTCGGTGCTGCTGGGGGTTGGTTTATCCTTGCCCGGCTGCAGCTGCCTGGGGGAATCAGGGCTCTGGGACCGCTGTCCCGCTCCTGCTTGTGCCGGGACCTGCGGCCCTGCCCCGCTGCTGCCTGCGGCGCCGCTCCATGGGGCCGGCCTTGCCGGAGGCTCGGGATGCTGCACGGGGCAGCCGCGAGGCAGCCGGCCCGTGACTCGCCCCTCCGCCTGGGCCTTCGTGCTCTGCGCCGGGAGTCACGGGGATGACACGCGGTGACACAGAGCGTCGACTCTCGTTTTCTCCCGTTCTGCGAGAAAAAGCATCAGGAGGTGGCAGCTGTGCTGGGGTTCCTTGCTTACCCGGGTCAGACACCCATGGCCTTTGGGTGCTGCTGCCCTTGTGGCAGCGTGAGGTCACCTTGTGTCCAGCTCCTCAGGGGTGTGAGATGCCCATGATGCCAAGGATCTTAAGATCTTAAGATGCCAAGGATGCTTTAAAGAAATCCCAGAGTCCCGGTCTGCTGGGAAAAGGAATAGCCCTTCCTCTTCGCTCCCCTYGCTCTTCCTCCTCTCTACCTCTTCCAAATGCGAAACACCTTCCGTTATGTGGCAGGGAAGGGCTCTGGGTTCGGGGTGAACCCAGCAGCTGCCGATGCCCCGGTGCCGTGGTGGTGAGCAGTGCTGCGAGGTCGGGCACGCGCGGCGCTGCCCTGCCCGCAGCGACGCTGCAGCAGATTGTTTGGGTTATGCAGAACGTGGGATGTTCTTCCAGAACAATATAGGCTTTGTACGGCAGATGCGGTTTTGTTATAGGGAAATTAGTACAGAATGACCAAAGACCTTACGCAGCCTTGGCAAGAAGCAGCGCTGCACAGCTACAGCTGAACAAAAGCGCAAATTCCACACAGCAGAAACAAGATATTTGGGAGAAAAGTTAATGCAGCCAAGCTATAGAAAAGGATCACAGGCAGGCTGCAGTCTGCACCAGCTAGTAAAGAAAGCGTTGGTCCTCGTCCACAGCACATTAAATACGAGATGGCAAGGTTTACTGAGACAAACACAAACCATTTGTTGACATTGGCAAATCTTATGTCCTTCAGGAATAGGGTGTTCTCCAGCTACAAGTACATGGCTTCCAAATTGAATGCAGAGCTGGGAGAGAAGTGGTAGCTGTGGACTCTTCTAGAAGAATAGGCGGACTTTAAAAAGAAAAAACAAATGAGGAAAGATGAGAAATGCCCCTTCCCCGAGGCAGCCTTGGGTGACCTGGGAAGCAATGCAGACTGCCACTGCCAGGGGCCTGCTGGGATTAACGCCCCCAGCTGCTGGCACCATTCAGAGAAGGGTGAATGGGGCTCCTCAGYGAGAAGGACTGTGTGTGTTCTGTGAGATTCGAGTCATCTTCTCCCTCCCAGTTTCTTTGCTGGGTCTCCTTGTTCTGTCCCAGACCAACAGAAAGCCAGGTTGGCCTCTCCCAAGGTGGGCTGCAAAGTTATGGCTTGAGCATCTGCCCCAGAGCAGAACAGAAGAGACCAGGGGATCCTAATGCCAACGTCCTGGATAACAGGAATCACGTTCTACCCACAGGCAGTGGCCCTTCAGGCTGCAAGGGGCCCGTGCATCTGCGGTACCCGGTGCTCTGCTGTCGTGTGGCCGGGGCTGCCGCCGGTCTAGTTCTGCCATGCCAGGCAGTGTCTCACCCAGGGCTGCCCTGGCAGGCTGCCCTTGGAGACCCCCGCGCTTCCGACCCTGCAGCCCCGCGCCGGCGGGAGCGAGGCAGCGCACGGCTCGAAGCGATCGCCCGGGACAGTGCTGGGCATGGAGGAACTGCACCRCCTTCCTGATCACCCGGGATGCTGGGCACGGAGGAACCACGCTGCCTTCCTGATCACCCAGGATGATGGTGGGCACGGAGGAACCGCGCTGTCTTCCTGATCACCCAGGATGATGGTGGGCACGGAGGAACCGCGCTGCCTTCCTGATCACCCAGGATGATGGTGGGCACGGAGGAACCGCGCTGCCTTCCTGATCACCCGGGACGATGCTGGGCATGGAGGAACCGTGCTGCCTTCCTGCGCTGCCTTCCAGGGGTTCCTGCTTCACCTGCCCCGTCCCAGGCGCCGTCACAGCCCCTGTCGCCACTTTGAGCCCATCCCAGCCGGAGAGGAGTCGTCCAGACAGYGGCTTCCCATGCTCAAGTCTCCCCGTCTGAGCACTCCTGGCCTTTCTTAAACTGCCCTTTCCTCTTTGAAGACGCTCTCTCGTTCTTCCCCCTCCACTCCAGCTGGGCCTTTGAGTTTTCTCTCTGCAGTTTTAGCTGCTTTAGGCAAGCTGTTACCCTCCATGTTCTGTGTTGGGCCGGAGRAAAGGGAGGCTGCCTGCCACATGATGAACCTGATGGGCTTCGGCTGCATCCCGCACGCTGCGAGCAGAGCTGGCAGGTCTGCGTTTTACAGTGATGAAAAATACAGCGGGACACTTTGTGCATGTGGTGTCTGCAGAAGGCTCGATATTTCCGCTAAAACATATCTACCTGAATATTCATAGTCGTTTAGGATGTGGCTGGGTCTCCTGAGCTCAGCTAATCATTTACATTGTTGGCTATATTGCTATTCCCCAGCCCACAGTGCTGCTGCCTGTCGACTATTTACTGTCTATTTTCTAACTCTAAAGACGGGGGAAGGAGGAATCAAGCCATTGTCAGTGATGGTATTTTCAGTGCACCCAGGTCCATAATTCCGCTGTGTTTAGACTCCAGTGGYGCCTGTAGGCAGAAGTGACAGGGGCTTCCTGGCTGGCCCGGCTCACGCCGGGTTTGCTCAGTGTGGGTGCTGCCATCTCGGGGTGCACGGGGGGCTCCTCGTCCCCCTCGTCCCTCGCCCTTGGTGTGTCCAGTTACCAGCGGTGATACTGGGGTTTCTACAGCGCCCTGGGACACGGCGTGTGGATCATAAAAAGTCCCTCCCTGTTAGTTAAGCACGGCCTAGGACACAGGGAGCAGAAGTTCTTCTGGTGCTGACCAACACACCCGAGCAGGACCCGGACGAGCTGCCTCTTCACAGCTAAGGCCACAGCCCCGCTCTCGAGTGCCCACTGCGGTCCCAGGCGAGCGGGAGCGAGGGGGACCCGCCGTGTCCCCCGTCACCGCTGCACCTTGTGCTGCTGGGCACCGAGTTAGGGCAGAGCTGGCGCGCACATTTCCCTCTCCAGGAGGTTTTTATCTGGAGAAAGTGGTGCTGAGATGCTCTTGGATCTCAATGCCACCTTAGCTGATCTGTAGGGAAGTGTCCAGGTGTCTCTGAGAGCTGCTGCTCTTCTAGTTGTGAAAGGTCCTTTGGATGAGAAAGCCGGGAGTCCTGAGGGGGTTTTTATAGCAACAGGTATTAATACGAGGTCTGGTGTGTGTATTTTGACAGAGAATGTGTTTTATGTAGGCATGGGTAAGTCTATTTTAAAGAGAACTCTGCCCCGTGAGGAGCTGGTAATGTTGGGGCTGCTACTGATGCACTCGGAGGCCTCAAGTCGAAGTGAGATGTGCACGAGCGTCGCCAGCCCCCGCGCAGTGCGTGCTCTGGGAACCCAGCGGCCTCGGAGTCTCTCTTGCAGCGGTCTTGCACCAAAGTAGGAAGTAATTTAGCAGAGCTGAGCAGTAGAAAGGGCTGTCCTGCTGTTCCGACACTTGAGTGACTTCAATGTCACATGTACTGACTGTAAAGCAGTTTTCCATAAGTTCCTGTTGATTGCACATCTTGCCTACAGTTAATCAATTTTATGAAAACAGCTAATTAGGAGATATTGCATTTGCTTCTATGATTGTTGAGATAGGTTGGTAACTATTCACTGTCCTAATCTGCAGTTCCTCCGAGCACAGGAGAAATAAATATTTGGCTGACTGCTCTAATCAGTAACAAAGGGATCGCTGGGGTTGTGTCTTTGGCTCTATCGCGTGGCGTGTTCCTTAGTGCTGTGGTGGGACATGTGCTGCTGCATGCAGAAGGGCTGTCCCCCTGCCGGGGAGCTCCGGGCGAGGGAGGGCAGGCGGCCGGGGCTGCAGCCGGGGCCTTCAGGAGCGGGATGGACGTGTGCGATACCTGCCCTTGTGCTCCGTCTCCTCTGCCTGCTGACGTGCCTTGCTCCTGGAGCGTCGCCCGTGCCCCAGAGCCTGTTTTGCCTGTGGTCAGGGCCAGATAAAGCTGTGGACACATTAATGAAGACTGCTGGTTGGGAATGGAAAAATGTGGTCAGTAGCTGAAATCCTCAATTGGAAAACTAATAGCATGAGCATAATGAATAGTGGGAACACTTAATGTGTTCAATAGAGCTGGAAGAGAGGCTGCCCAGGAAGGCTGCAATGAGAAGTAGTTACTATCCACTCATTAAATGTAGGAAGACTTCAAGACCTTTGCATTGGGGCAAGTAGAAGGTGACTAAAGCCACCACCGTTTGCTGCCATTTTAAACCCGAGTCGTTCAGCTAAAAATCTACAATGAAARAGATTTATGGGCAAGTGAAAATTTGGCCTTCCCTTCCATTAGAAGCACAGCTTGCTGTTGGAGGTGCCGTGTATGGAATGAGGGAGAGAGGAAAGGAATCATTTCACCTGCAGGATATTCATTTACCCTTTACTCAATCATTCACATACCTTTTACCGGGTTCTTCCTGTCTAGACCATCCTACAAGGATAATTTTTTCTTAGCTCTTGGCTCAGGCGCGGGTGAGCCTTAGCCCGACCCGTGGACAAACGCCAGGCTCTGCATCCCTTCCGAGCGGGATTTCCCCCCTCACGTGAGTGGAGGTGACGCTGAGCGTTGTGTTCCTTCGCCACGGTGAGCCCGGGCAGGTTCTGTAAGGGCATGTACAGAATATTGCACATACGATGTGTCTGTACCGAGGGAAGACCGAGATGACTAAATGGCAGCGTAATCATCTGTAAAGTGTTAGGACATAAGAAAACAATAAAAATAAAAAGACAAAACAGAGGGAGGATATGATTTAAATCGTATTGGACCTTTACCAAGCAAATGACAAGAAACTGTGTGGGGCACTGGGATCCAGCTTGTAAAACATTCAGATGTATTGTAGAGGCTTTATTTTCCATTCCAGCTCTGCAGTCGCCCTGTGACCYGAGGCAATTCGCTTCAAATCTCTGTGCTGTTTTGTCCCCTACTTGGCTGGTCTCTTATAAACACTTTCTTTCAGTATATGCTCAGGCATGACTTCACACGGGGCATTTTATCTTTATTGAGCTCTACTAGCACTGCCAGAATCGGAGTCTAAACTTCAATCTAACTTTCCGTGTAATAATTACTACCATTTAACTTCAGCAGGGCAGTCCATATGACTGAGGACAAGGTTAAACTGGCCGCTGTATGTCTGTGAATGAGGTAGGACAGCTTTTATGTTTGGCTAGCTAAATAAATATTAGCCTAGCTAGAGGTACAGTTTTCACAGCACAGTGTATAAAATCTTGGGGAGCCTCTGTCAGGAATTCATATAGCTAATGTATGGTGAAGTTTTGGGTCTGTATCTTGGTTTATCAGGTGTGTTGACGTCTCTGTCTTCTCTGCTGCCCTTTCCTAACCTGGCTAGTCTCATTTAGCTTGTCTCTCGGGCAGGGCACACGAGGGCAGATTTCTGCAGCGTGGACAGCAAAACCCTCTTTGATCCAGAACAAGGCACCGTGATTGTCCAGTGCAATAACCCGCCTCTCCCCCACAGTGAGTGGCAGCGCTTAAAATTCCCTGTAGTTCCACCCTGTTCTATCTTCATTTGAACTTCTTGAGTCACTTCAAGCTTTGAGACACCTGAAGCTTCTTTGGCCTTGTAAGATGTGTTGTCAAGTGTGACAACAAGCGCTGAAAATGGCCGTGTCACTAGTAAGGGTTGGTGGTTCCCCACAACACCCCACGCAGAGGCCTGTGTGCAGCGGGAGCGATGGGCATCGTGTGCTCCGCTGCTGGAAGAGGCTTCCTTCAAATGGCCCAGCCCYAGTGTGAGAGAATCCTCGCAAAGAAAAGTTAGATGCACTTGCGTATGTAAATTTATTAGCAGTAATTTGCATTTTTATTCATTAGTGGCTGATTATTCTGATAATAAATAATAAACTTTGCCATCAAGCATCTCAGGCAGCTTGACAGTCCTTAATTAAACATCGTAATTTTCTTTGAAGCAGTTAAATGTTATTGCACGCCTTTCACAGGTAGGTAGGTTGGAACTGGAGAGCAGAAGCAGCACACCATCAGATTATGCATAAGAGCTCAGACCTGCTGCAAATGAACACTTCAGGATCCATGCGTGTTCAGCAAAGGATAGACCTTAATCAAGGGGACTGACTTGACTTTTCACTTCCTCCCGCCAGTTGTAATTTATCTCTGGACAACGAGAGCYTCAAGCTGTTTAATTGCCCCCTGGCCTCACCACTGGTCTGGTTCTTGGTGAGACTTGGTGTGCAGTTTGCATGAGAACACCTGGAACACTCGCTGTGCAGGGGCAGCAAGTTCGGTGCGGAGGAGCCCACGACCCTTCTGTGCTCTGGCTCCGGGCTGCTGTACAAGGCAGCGCGTCCGTGGTGGGTCCCCCAGCACGCATGGCTCCTTCGGAGAGCTGGTTCCGTCTCACTGGCACAGAAGTCTCGCCCCGCGAAGGGAAGGGGCGAGCTCCCTGCTCGCGTGTGCGCGGAGCCGCTGCTGCCCGCGCTGGTTCCTTTAGTTTGCCGTAGTGATGTCCAGAGCTGGAGTGGAGGAAGAATTAACACTGCTCCTGTAGGCTATTATGACCTATAGAGATGATACGGAATCTATATAATTACTAGAACCATTAAGTGTAATAAGATCTAATTTATAGTTAGTGACAGAATATAAAAGAATTATGAGGGCTTTAACTGAAGATTTAATACTTACAGTAAAATATGTTTGCACTAATGCTTCCCCCTTCCAATGGGGGTTTTATCATCCATTACAATTTGGCCAGGTGATGGAATGTGGGTTGGAGGCTGCATTTGGCTTGGACATCAAAACTGATGCCGAAGCGATACTGTGGTTGTCAGAAAGAAAAAAGCAGGCTTAGCTCTGTCGTGTGCATGAGCTCAACACCCGATAAATTACAGACTGCCCTGGCCACAGATTCACACATTTGATCTAGTGAAACCTCCTCGCTGGGGAGCTTCCCTGGTGCAAAACCCACCTGATGGTGAAGGGCGGGAGGAAGGCTCCGAGCTGATGGGCTTGCGCAGAGCCACGTGCGGGAAGGCAGGTCACCGGCCGGGGCCTGGCCTGGGCGCTGCCAGTCGGCCAAGGGGTGGCCACAGGCTCTTAAGATCGCAGCCTTTATGCCAAGAGCTGTTCAGGCCTCGCAGCCTCCGCTCTTACCCTGTAAGAGAAAAGATTTTAACCACTTCTGGCTGGTTAAAAGGAGGGGGTTCCAAACAGGTTGTTAACGCTAGATGTTTTTAATTCTGTCATAAAAATAACCCGTATGTGTAACATACCAGAGGAAACAAAGCTAAGAAAACAGGTCTGTGTGGAAGGGCAGGATATACCAGCAAGGATCATAAACGGAGCAACGTTTTAGGAAATAATATTCAAGGATCAGTCACCAGCTCTTTAAAAGGCGCTAGGTGCTGAACTCTCCTGTGTTTAGAAGGCCTGGGAAATCAGATCGCTTGGGCCAGCCCCAGGAGAGCCAGATTAGCCCGTCCGGCCGCGGATTCCTGCTCGGCTGCCGTGGTCGCCGCGGAGCCGCGTGTCGTCCCCCCGCAGCAGCCCCGGGCCCGCTCAAAAAGCAGGCTTTGCTATAGCCAAATCCGCTAGCTGCACAATGTCAGGCTTGACTTTTAGCTCTCTGGAAGCCTTTGGTCCCAGGAGCTCTGTTGAAGACGAATAAACCCTCGCGGGTGCCGAAGGCGCCCTGTGTCCCGGCAGCTCTCAGCCTGCGCAGCCAGGGCGCTGCGGTCGCGGGTCCCGTGTCCAGGGCCGCGCGGTCCCGGGGGTGTCGGCAGGGGGGAGGATGCTCCGGTGCATCCGGGCGCAGGCGGGGCAGCCTCCTGCCGCCAGCCCGCCAGGAGAGGGCACGCGGAGACCTCGCAGCAGGGAAAGGCTTTCGGCGCTCGCTCTGCTGTAGGGCAAGCTGGGATTCAGCCCCGTGTGGTGTTTCCAGCCTTTCTGTATGAAAACCTGCGCTCTGTTGCTTTGCCATTGGGGCRTGCACCCTCCTTTATGCTTAGCTGTCCCAACGTCACCCTTCTCGTGCAGTGCTTTGGGATGCCTTTTGTAACACACCTTGTTTCAAGGATACTGGTGCCCTGCTCTTACCAAATGACCTTAAAACACATCTCTTTTGCTTGCTAACGAATGTGCAGGAAATGACTGTGTGTCCCAAACCACCAAACATGTGTTTACTTAGTGCAGTAGCTTCCTGGTTCCCCGTCTTCGAAGAGCAGGAGGTTTCCAAAGGGGTTTCTGAGTGAGCAGCTCCCAGCAGCTGCACGTTGGGGATGCTCCCTGCTCGATGAGGATGTTCCCTGCCTGCCGAGGATGCTCCCTGCCCACCAGGGATGCTCCCTGCCCGGCCAGGATCCCTGCCCTGCCCACCAAGGATGCCCACGCCTGGCCGGGGCGCCTGGCCGGGGCGCTCGCCTCGGCTGCTTGTCCTGCCCTCCGCAGCCCGGCAGCAAGCAGGGCTTGGCCCTGGCCCCTCTCCACGGGACCCTTGTCAGCTCTGCCCAGGGCAGGCGGCAGGTGCCCCAGGAGCACCCAGCCTGGGCACAGGGCCCTTTTGCCCCCTCCCCAGCTGAGCACCGGTGTGCTCAGCACACCACGTCTCCCCCCAGACCCGGTCCCCTGGTCCCCTCTCGATCAGGCCGCCTGGCCGGGTGYGCACTGACAGCTGATTTGTGTTAGCTTGAGCAGAGCCAGAATTGGCTCTTTCCTCCCATGTACGTAAACTGCATCGCTGGGGTCACTGTGATAACGAATTCTGAATTATATACAGAGTCAATTAATTAGAGTGCTGGTTCTCTCCCGAGCTGCTGAAAGGTTGCAGTCATATTTACTTTTTCCTACTCATAAAGCAGGCAGTGGAAATCATGGCTTTATGGTGTGTCCCTGAGTTTATTTATCAATGACTCGGGTGCAGAGCACTCTGCAGCCGTTAAACCGCAGTCGCTGGTATCTTAGTGACTGTTGTTGCTGTGGTTATTTGCAAACATGTCACAACAGCATCGTTTGCTCGGCGCCTGGGTTTCGTATGCATGGGGCTTTTTCTTTTTCTTTAAAATATGTCTTCAAAAGTAGTGATGCTGGCATGTCAGAGAATGAATGTACCTCCACTGCTGCTCAGCTTTATGCCTTGTTTTTTCCATCTTAGTCTGTCACTTACTGTGATGTGATCAACTTGTAAACAGCCTCTATTTGCAGCAGTCTTCTCAAAATTGAAGGTTAATAACATACAAACTTACTGCTTGTTATGTCGGCAGCTTGCATGGCTACAGAGACCAAATAAACACTATTTCTGAGGTAAAATGTGATGGTTAAGAAATATAAATAGATAAATGTATTCCTTCCATGCTTGCTGAGCATTTGCGACGAGCTCCTGTGTTATAGGCTGTGCTGATAATTCTGAAGAGGCTTCTGGATTGATTCGTATGACAAAGAATATACTCCTCTCCCCAGCTTTATTCTGAATTTGCTTTAACATTTGGTAAGGTCTTTAATTTCAAATATCTTATTTCTTATTCAATATTCATATTTCCAAATGAAATAAATGATCTATTTACATGCATCACTAGACCATCTGGTTCCATATGAGAATTCAACAGAGAATCCATTAATTGTCACCCATGTTTATTCATCATTCTCAATTCATAATTCTTGTAAATAACTAAATCAGGGGACCTTTTGCAAATAAACAAGCCAAATTATTATTTTGAAGTCCCAACTTCCATACCTAAAAGAAAATAAAATTAATAGCTCATGTAAATATCCAAGAAAAGGAAAACATTCAATTACATAAATACGTAGTGCATTATAATTTTCAAAACTAGATAAGTTTCCTCTGTCTTGCCTGTCAGGACATGATTGCACTCATCAGCAGCACATGCAGACGACAACAAACAGAAAACAATGGACAGAAAAACCCTTTTAAAATAAGCTATCTTCTTGACAGTTTTGGAGGCTCTTTCTATGCTCCTCTTTGCCGTTTCTACAGGTGTTTCCATACGGGAGCGCAGCAGGGATGTGCAGTCCGTGTCGTTAGCAGTCAGGCCTGGCTCAGACGAGCGAAGGGGAGTTGGGAGGTTTCGGGCTGCCCGCGGAGGGGCTGGTGGGCTGCAGTCCCATCGCGGCAAGGCAAGGCAGTCGCGTTCAAGCTGGCGGGCCCGTCCAGCCGGCTGCGGTGGGAGGTGGACTGCCGTGCAGAGCCAGGCGCTGCTGGTGACCTCAGGCATACAGGCACCAGCGGCATTTGGAATTCATAGATAATTACTGGAATCAGAAACGTGGCTGAGAACAAGAGGTAGACAGGCCAGCAATTGTGCTAGAAAGAAGAGGTATCATCAAATAACGTAGCAAAACATTCCCAAGTAGAAGCCTAAAAGCACAAGATGTCAAAGCAACTACAATGAGATAGGTACATAAGCTATTAAAGGAACTGTCTGACAGCAGCAACTGCTACCTGGAGGTCAAGCAGAAACAATGATGAGCCCGGGCCTCATAACATGGTTAGGAGGAACCTGCTGAGGAGCTCTTGGTGTCACCCTCGACAAGGTGGGACACACTTGGACCCAACAGAACCAGTGGAGAGGAGGTAGAACAAAGCTAAGGTCACATTGGATGATTGATACGTGAAGGGGAAGAATGAAAAGGATGGGATTATTTTTTGCGTGTGGTCCTCAAGCCTGCACAGCATTACTTCTCCATGTGGTTTCGGATGGGTCACGGCTGGCAGAAGTCTGCAGCCGTCTCTCCAGGGCAAGGCGGTGAAGGAGCACAAACTGCCTGTGTTCAAAGCTGTGGGAAGTTTAAAAATACAGGGCTCATCATTTTCTTGGGGAGACTTTGGGGTGCATCTAAATACCATCYGTGTCTCTAGTGCCGCTGGATCTATGCGTTTTCTCTCAGCCACTCCAAACATTATTTCTGGAAGTGAAGAGTCCTCAGACCTATAGTGCTTTCACTGTGAGTGACTTCAGGCTGGAAAATGTGATTCATTGGAGCTAAAATGTAATTTCCAGAATAATCATCTCTCACAGGTTATCTTCTGAAAAAAAAGGCATTTTGACATGTCAGCAGGTGAAAAGGTTGGACACCTACTGATACTTATAGGATAGTGTTTTATTACTTTCACATTTCTTATTTTAACTTCACTGTCTGATATAGTCATTATCTTTTCAAGGGCATGGGTTTAAAAGTATCAGGAGTCTTATATCCAGAGTATACTGAAGCTCCGTAAAGCAAGGCGTAAATGCACCCARTGCAGCTCTCCTTTCCTTTTCTCCTTTTTCCTCCTGCACACGGGTGCAGAGCCTTGGGAAAGGCTGTGCTCCTTGTGCACAGATGGGTTGACTCGAGTTCTCCTTCAAGGTCACAGTCACTTTAGACCTTGGTATCCTTATTCCTGCAGCAGAGTACAAAATTGGTAATCATTTGTAGGTGCTGATCTCTGATTTAGTCATGCAAATTAGCCATCTCGATAGTGACAGCACTAGTTCCTACCTGATCATCCTCTCTGAAGGGTTCTTCATGAGCATGCCAGGGCTGGAATACTCAAAAGGGCTAAATCCCAGGAAATATCAGACTAGACTAGGACGCTGACACGATCAACACATGCTGGCAGCCTTAAAAGAGAGGTCACGACTGGGCCCTGGGAAGTAAAAAGTCTTTCCTGAAACTTCTCCTCACACATTCATCCAAAGGACATTTTAACAGCTTTTTGCTGTAATGCTTCAAAACTGTGTGCAGTGCACCCTGAAGCTGCGGGATTTGCTTTCCCTGTGGCTGTATCAAATCATATTGATAGGATGCATACCAAATTTACCCTGCCGTGTGCTGTGTGTGATTATGGCGTTCTCAAAGATTCATGGTTTGAGGAGTCCCACGGCGGTCCATAGAGCAGCCTCTAAGAGGCTGGTTGGGGAATATATGAGGCTGCTGATAGATCTCTTACCAGGTACCTACTGCAGAATCACATGAGCAAAATCACAAACCGCAGACACAACTCTGAGTCTTCCGTCACCTGGGTGGGTGCCAGGACCGGGAGAGCTTTCGCYCGCTGTGCACGCGTGTCTCGGGTTCCTGTCGCGGTGCCCTCTGCACTGTGCCGCACACGCGTTCAGCGCAGCCGCCAGCTCCGCGCCCGCGGCAGGGCTTGCCGGGCACTGCGGTGATACGGGAGCGGAGGCCCTGCAGGACAGGCCGTGCAGAACGCTGCAGAGCCGGCTGAGCGAGGGGTGCCGGGTCCTTCGGCTCTCGGCTGCACGAGTTCTTCCAGCCTGCTCCTCCCCGATTCCTTTAGGGTGGAGTTACACCGAGTACTCTACTGTCCTGCTTTCATTGAACGTGTCCGGTGAGAGAAACAGCTAGGAATACGTATCTGGGAGCACCGTTAGGGTTTGCTTGTTTTACTGTGCCCAAGAGACATTATCTCAATGTTTCGGGCATTAAAAGGTTAGTGAAAACCTGGAGCAGGCTTTATAGACTACAAACATTTATGCAGCTTCTGAAGACAAGCGTGCACATGCTCGTAATTATTATTCATCCCTAAGTTTGTTGAAATCTAACTCAGTCTCCTGAGTGACAAGTATAAACTACCATGCAATTGTTTTTCCCCTTTTTAATGAACTCATAGTCTCATTTGTATGTTGAATGAAGAATCAATACAATCAGAGCACGAAAGTACATATTCTGTATAGATCAGGCTATGGGATATTAGCAACTGAAACGTTCCCATACGTTTTTTCATCGTTTACAGCGGTAATGGAAAATATTGATTTCAAATGCCATTGCTAAAAAATGAGAGCATATTTTAAAACTTAGGCTTATTTGCTCTTGGAATTTCATCTTCCTCATCAAAAACTGGGAGGATGTCTGAATAACTGCTCTGAAATTAATATTCTCTCTTCTAAGTGTGGTTAATGAAGAAGAAGCATCTGAAAGTCATAGAAGGATTTTTTGGAGTGCCAGCAGTAAGAAAATAGGTTGCATCGTTGTGATGGCAAGTACTGACGGAAACATCAGGAATTACCGTTGGAGGCCAAGGAATTGGTAAAAGAGAAAATGTCATCGCTTAGGAATACTGCGGAAAATTTCCTTTTTACATCAATTCCTCAACATGCGGTTTGCGGTTTTTAGTGATGATTTTATTTTTCAAGAGTTTGCTAATGAAATGTCTGCTTACATTATACCCCGGTAAATAGGAACTCTATGGATTTCTTGGTGTTTCCAAGATATGGGCATGTTCGTGGTATTTCTCTTGTCATCACACATGAGATACATCCTAATGGATTCCCCAGGTGCCCAAAGCACCTTCCTAAGAGCGAGCAATTGGTGCTAACAGCGTTAGTAATGATTGGGCTCCATATTTCATATATTAGAAAGAAGATGAAAAAAAAAAAGCTCTCTTTGTGCCATGTGTGGAACTTCCTGGAAAAGCTGATGAACAGCTCTGTCAAAGTGCGGATCAGCTGAAATTAAAAGGCTTTGTGTAATCATGCCATCGTTGCTGAAAACCTAATTTCTAGGAAGGTGAAGGCACTGAGGAGATGATAAATTCAGGCAGTGTCAAACATCCCATTTCAATATTTTTGAACAAAATGTTTCAGTACTTTCTTTCAAAGCATCCTTTCATTCGAAGGGCTTTTTAGCTCCGTTATCTGCTCGGGGTGTTGGTCTAAGGCGAAGGCCACAGTGGCACATCTGCAGAACAGGCCTCTCCATCACGCCCGGGGAAGACAAGCCGGCCTTTGGCTCCCATAGGCACGTTCTCATTATTTCTGGATTGTTTATGACCCAGAGTGAAGAAAGGCCCTGCCGTGCTTGCTTTGGTTTTGTTGTAGCAGCAGGGAATGAATAATCTCAGGTAAACCACCAAAGAACCGCAAACCTGGGCCAATTTTTGGAATATACATTAAACAATAATTTCCCGGGTTCCTTCTCCTCTGCCTCAGCCCCGGGCAGCGAAGGCTCCTTGGCACTGGCAGCACAGCCAAAGCCATGGGTGCTGCAGGCCATGGGAGCTGGATGGGGTAGACGCTGCTGCGGCATCTGCGGCTCCTGCTTAACCTGAAGGAAACAATTCCCTTTGCAGGATTAAATTAAACCGGCCTCATTTTCACAGAATTCAAATGTGCAACATAGGACAGATGTGAGTGCCCTTTTTGTCTGTGCAGATGTTATCATTGCTAGGTAAAATTTACCGTGACAAGCTTGAAACTTGTACAGCCCAAAGCCTTTGAAATAAGAGCTGGTGTATAAAACGTCTGCTAACAAAATTGTGGTTCGTGTTATAGTTTAATAGAAAGTCTAGAGGAAAGGAGGGTGACAAGGCTGGTTCTCAGGTGCCCGTATCGTTCGAGCCGCGCGAGTGCAGAGCGTGCCCCACGGCGCTGCACCGCTGCGGGGACGCTGCTCCGCACGGAGCGGCGCCTGGCGCTCCCCGGCACCCCCCGGGCCTGGGGCCTGTGGTGTTGCCTCTGCCCTACGGGTCTCCCGTGACCCCAGGCCTGCCTGGCTCTGCCTCCCGCCAGGGGGCGGCGGGGCTGCTCGGGCACCGGCAGCCGCTCGGCTCGCTGGGCCCCGTGCGCCCTGCTCGCGGGCACAGGTTGCAGCTCCCATGGGAAGAGCCGTGCAGGAATTCCACCAAGGCTGGGAGCAGGAGGGAGCGGAGGAGTGGGGGGATTTGCCACTCTTGGCRTTGAGAGCCTCAGGGATCCCAGCGCCAGCTCTGAGGATCTTCCTGGGAAGCGGCGGGTAGAGCAGAGATCTTGTTAATATGGTTATTCCCTCCTGTGTCGTGCACGGGGCAGGACTGCAGAGTGCCCGGCTGCGCCCTGCCCCCTCCGCGGGCTCCACGCTGGCAGAGCTCGTTCCTGGAAAGCGGGATGTGCTGGAGCACGCCGAGGGCGCTGGCACCGTCTTGCAGCCCGTGCCATGGAGCTGGGAGCACCGGGCGCGGGCCGCGCGGCGCGGAGCCGCCCGCGCTGCTGATAGGCATCGAGCACGTCTCGCCGCTCAGCACCTCGCTCTTCCTCCGTCTGCTCAGACGCGGCCCGAAAGCGGACTGCGGTCTAGCTACTGAGCGGCGCGGGTTCCTGTGTCATCATCTCCTGCATTCGGGTTGACTCATTGCAGGATTGTGCAGTCATTCTATTCACGACGTTGCTATTAGAAAGTTCTTTCTGCATAAGCTGGGAATGCAAAACTGCAAATATTCTGATTGTAAACAACCCAGATAATATGAAGTGTGTTGAAAAAGTAGGTCCTGTCTGTGCCACACTAATTCTGCAATCGCAACAGCCCTAGGGAGTGCAAACGCTGCCCTTGCCACCACGCATCCCTCCTGGGGACTGCAGAAATGACAGGTCTCCATGCAGGAAACTGCCTTTCTCTTAGAAAACTGCCACTGGGTTGGGAGGAATCTRCCTGCTCTAGACATTTAACACCTCTTCTGGTGATAAAACGGTCTTTGTCTGCAGTACTGCCGGCTATTTCAAGTATTTGTGGGTTACTGTGAGTGGGGCAGCAAACTGAGCCGGGGGCAGAGCCGGGAGGCAGGTCCCGCGTCGCTTCCCCGCGCTGGTGCCGTGGGGAGCGGTTTCCCAGGCACGGGCGGGTTGGCCCCGGCACCGCGGCAGCGCCTGGGTTCCCCTTCCCCTCACGTAGCTCCCCTCCCGGGTGCCCGCGCCCGGTGTCTGGACGCGAGCGCTGGCTGAGTTGGTCCTCCCGAACCGGCTGCGGCTCCTTCCCACAGAAAGGGCCCCGGAGCGGAGGGAGGTCTCGCAGGGAACGTTCTCCTGCCTCGCGCGCGAGCCCGGGCGCGCCGTGCGCTCTGCTCCCCGCTGGCAGCGAGAGCGGCTCCGAGCACAAATATTTATGCACGAGGCAGGGTTTGGATTGGGAAATGAAGAGTCTGGAGCAGCTGCTTTGCTTATCTTTGTAGAAGGAATGGGAAGAGTATGGACATATCCTTCAAACAGGATCTCAGCTTTGATTGCCCAGGACACATTGATTAAGAAAGTAGCCCAAAGAAAGAGCAGATTCGTTTTACAGCTCCCATCAGAGCCCCATGACTTGGCATGGTGCCTCACGTCCTTGGCAGCATGCCCAAGGCCGAGGAAAAAAGTTTATACATCTATATACTTATAAAATAGTTGTTGCTAGCAGAGTGTCTGAATGCCCCAAGCCCTGGCAGGCTGCAGCGGAGGCCGGTGCACGTGGGAGCCCCAGACRGGCTGCGGAGCCGGCGCAGGGAGAGGCTGCGGGGCTGGGGCTGCTTCCCAGCCCCACTCCCGGCCAAACCCGCCCGGAAGCACCCGCCTTTTCCAGAGAGATCTGCACGCGTTCCCGAGCAAACGCGGAGCTCTTCCCGGGCCCTGCCAGCCCAGCGACTCTCAGGCACAGTTAGATTAACTTTTAGAAAAATAATAAAAATAATGGCCCAGCTAATTAATGCCCTAGGAATTCTATAGGAGTCCTTATGACACCTGCATTAATACCAAATGAGTTCATTATGATTAATGTTATTAAAATAAATGTCAGGGGAATGAATAATGGCTTGGTCATTATTTTAAAGTGTTGCCACTGGATCTATAAAAGCTAATGATTCAATTCTAAGGAAGTAATTCTGCATGTTCATGTCTGAAACCTGGGGAGAATTCAAACTTTTCTGAGAAAAATAGCCATGAAAAGAACAGAGAGCAGTGAGAGCCACGTCTTCCCTGAAAGGAACCACAGGCCGTGTCGCTGCTTCGGAAGGGTCTCGTTTCCCTGTTGCTGAAGTGCGCGGTGGGAATGGCTTTGGCTTGGAGAGTTTCTTTGTGCTTGGAGGTGATTTCAGAATTGGTCATGAGGATTTATATTTGCTTSAGGTCAGGACAGACTTTTTTAGTTGCTGTTCCTGTATAAGAGAAGATTTGAGTTTCAGTGTGTRAATCCAGATGAGGTGATTTAGAAGATCCACACTTTGTCCTTTCGTATTGCGTTGCTTTTGAGATAATTTTGTACACACAGTTTGCAAGTGAACTGGGCTGGACGGCCAGTGCTGCCGCCCAGCCCGCACGCCCATCAGCAAGGCTTTATTCCTGCTTCACGTTAGCTGTAGCCCTTACTGTGTTTCACGTGCTGAGCTGCAGGAGGCAGTTCTGGCCCCCTCGGGGTGCTCCCCGTGTGAAGCGGGCGCAGATCCGTACCCAGCTGCCCTGGTACCTACCCGGAGGTTCGTTTGACCTAGTGTGGGCGGCCCTGCAGTGCCCTGCCCGGCCCTGCAACCACCGCTCCGGCGGGACGGGGACCGCCCGGCACACCCGGCACGCGTGGGAGGCCAGGCTGGACGCCAGGCTGGTCGAGGGTGCCAGTGGGCACGTCCTCCTCCTCCTGCTCCTCCTGCCACCCTTGTCAAGTGGCCACAGCCTGCCCTGGCCTCYGGGAGGTCTCCAGGGCTGTGCTCGGCACTGGGACATCTCCCCATCCCAGGGCAGCACGGAGGTGTCTTGAAGCCGTCGGGGGCTGCCTGGGTGTGTGGTCTCCTTTTCCATTGTCACACCAACAGTTGGGGTGGATCCCAGGGGACTGTGGATCATTGGGGTGGATCCCAGGGGATTATCTGCACATGTGGATCAGCCTGGCTGCTGGGTGCTGGAGGATGACTGGAGGCTGTGGAGACGCCCAGGCTGTGCTCAGGCCGTGTGTCCCGCTGTGTCCCGCTGTGTCCCGCTGCRTCCTGCTGTGTCCCGCTGCGCTGGCACCACCCGTCAGCCCTTCCTGCGTCCTGCTCCGGCCCTGGGAAGTTTGGAATCGCCTCGTGGGGATGTGTTGGGGTAAGTGTGGAGCTGTCGGTCCCCTTTAGCACAGCCCGCGCTGCCCCGAAGCCTCTCAGAGCTGGGATTCTGTCCTCTGAGCCCTTCTCATTGCTTTGTGAGACTACTCAATATTTATAATAAAATATTAATGTTTGCAAATTGCTTTAAAGATTAGAATCTGATTTTCATTTAAGACTTTCCACACTATTAGGGAACCTTGAAGGAGTGAAAATGAAGCCTTTGTAGCAAATGGCACACAATAGGCCTGTGTAATAGGGCGTCTTCCAGAAAGCGCTGGGTAAACACTAACTACTATTGTTGCTATCCACTAATTCATGTAGTATTTTTGTGGCACAATTAATTGCCTATATGATTAGAATTTAAGTGTGCCTGTTCACAACATCAGTTCACCTCTCAGGGAAAATATCATCCAGTCCTAACGTAAAAACATCCTCTGTTCACTCAGAACTATTGTTAGGATGCAGAACGGCAGCAATTGCAATTTCATTTGGTTGTAAGAGTTAATATGAAATTGATAATGACATAAACAGTCTGGCTTTGGCTTTGCATTCCGTATTGGATTAGCCAGTGTTTCATTATTCAGAGCTTATGTTGGTTTTCCTAACAGTGTTAATGGAATAGACTTACGAACATTGTAAGCTTGTTGCTATGAAAAAATTTTAAAAAGCTAAGAATGAAAATATTTAGTGCTGTTATTTAAATTTTAAAAACAATTTWAAAACATTTATTTTCAATGCAATGGTTTTTACCTATGCAAATCCTCTCAGCAATTTGTGAAGCCTTAGGAGACGTTCTTTAGAAGCTTGATTAAAGTCTCAGCTGGAATAAAATATTTAACAAAAAGATGTATCCATACTCTTCAATTATTTCTTAATGAATCATCTGCTGTGAACTTACTAGGAGGCCTCCTGTTTTATTCAAGGTCTACTTGTAATTTTTCCCCTATGATCTAGTATATGCAAATCCATTTTTGGTTTTATAACCCAATCTTTAAAAGAAAAAGACTAAGAACATTGCTGCCCTCTGCAGCGTTCTGTTTGGCGGAGGGAGGCGAAGGAGGCAGCGCGTGGCTGGGCACGCTGGGCGCGCTCGGCACGGCCCCGGGCAGGGCTCCGCGAGCAGCTCTGCCCCGGCCCCGCAGCCGCTTCCTCCTCCTCTCGCCCCGGTTCGTGACCAGCCTCCGCGTCGGGCCCGGCACAGCCTCCCTCCGAGCAAGGCGATGCTGCCTGCAAATAGACAATGAAAAAGACACGGAGCATGGGGAGAGTGATCAATACTTGATTTCAAGTATTGCCAAAATAACGCTGTAAAAGATTAGGAGGAATACCTTACTATGGAGTTAAAACTGCTAGAGGTGGAGAAAATGTAATGGGGTTCAAATTCATGCAATGTCTATAATTCTTCTTAGAGCCATGCGTTTGCCCAGTCACATAACTATTCCAACCGYGGTGACGTAAGGTCTAGCTGATGCAGTGACATTGGGAGCAGCGGTGCGAATGTGCAGAGTGTGCGTTTTGTGCTGCTGTCACTCTGCTGCAGCGGGGCAGCGGCCCCGTTAACCCCGCGCCGGCTGCAGCGCGTGGCGAGCGCGGCRCGGTGCGACGCCCGCCCGGCCGGAGGGCACGCGGCGCCTGCCGCGGARCCGGGCGCTGCCTCGAGGAGCAGAGGCGACAGGACATCCCGCAGAGGTGACACTCCGCTGCCACGCGCGCCCACGTCCTCCGCCCTGGCCGTGACGACTCAGCCGGCAGGGATGCAGAGGAACACGTTTTAACCAAAACACCCCGAATGCTGTGTTGTGTTTGAGCCTAAAACCTTCCAGTTTCTGAGTAGGTGTTTAATTTTTTTCCTTTTAATTTCTTCAGCTTTTAGAGGCATGAATCATTGCATTTCCCGAAAGGGCTTGCTCCCAGGGTTTGTTGCTGTGCATRTTTGCAGCAGTTACCTAAAGAGAGTGGGATGTTGTTACTGCTGTGTGAAGGGGCAAGACGYTGGAATGGAAACTGAGAAAACTGATTAATTTCTAGTTTATACATGAAAAAAATAAGTCCCTCATTTTGATCAGACAATATGTGCTCCAGTAGAATAAAAACAAGAGGCTCAGGAACATCAGGTTTGAGATTGAGCGATATGTAGCCAYGTGCGTAGCAGTAGTGAGGGTTACCCATCTGCGGCTGCGTTTCCTTTCCTCATAATTTCTCACTGTGCAGAAATCTTAAGCACAGTTAAAGGATGAGTCAAACGCAGCAGAAACTGCGTCTTGGAGCCCAGCCCCAGGAGCCCCTCTTCACTTCTCCTCTCCTCARCGTCTCCTCTCGTGCTTTGCAGGGGACGCTATATCCACGTGGGTCCTTTGTTCCCACGCGGACACAGCGTGGCCTTCACGGGACCTAGTGCTGGAAACATGGCTTTACAGCTTGCGTTCCCTTTCCCTCCTCCGTTTTTATAAATGTCTTTATTCTCTATCAAAGGTGAGTGTTACCCATGCCTTCCTGCTGTTTTACGAAGGTTTGRTACAGAAATATTGGCTTGTTGCATATTTTGTGCTTACAGAGAGAGGTGGTTTAAACGACTCTATTCTCCCTCATCGTTTCCAGAAGACCATCACATAATGAGCTGCCCAAATGATTTTTCATCATTCCTCACTCTGATTTCTCTAGCCTACATCAAGGTATTTGAATCGTATGAAGAAAAAGGATGGGGAAAAAAGTATTCACCTTTCAATATATTGCCAAAATGAGATGCTGGTGATTTAATCTGCTGCCTGAAAGCTTGGCAGTGTGCAAGGGGAAAACRTCTTTTCTCACACAAGATCTGTAGATTTCACTGCCAAAGATACAAGTAGGTTCCTCACAGCTATTAACTACGGTGGTTGGGATGCAGACCAAGGTAAAACGTCTTGTTTTGCAGTGTTAGTACTGTGGTATCTGCAGTGGGAAGATTTGAAACTCAGTGTCAGTGGCAAGTGACAAAAAAACACATTACAAAGTATAGACATTTGCTAAATATGCTTTTCAGAAGTTATTTGGAAATGATGTATATTGACAGGAAACTCCAGTGCTCACAGAAAATAGGTTCCAACTAGCACTGCGCTCGGGTGGTGTCGGTGCTCGGAAATGGGGCTGTGGGTGCTACAGGGCACCTCTGCAAGGTGGCTAAAATCATACTCAAAAATCAGTGGAACATGTGAACTAAAGAGATGGGCTTGGCGTTCCGGGAGGGTGCAATGCCCGGGGCTAGCAGCGGAGCCGGTACGCCGCTATCCCTCTGCAGCAACTGAGCTCGGTCTGCCCCGAGTTCAGTGGCAGCAACACTGCACGATGCCCCGGTGTCCTGCAGCACGTTCTGGCACGATCCGTGTCCAGAAGCGGGTATCTCCATAACTCATGCAGCGATGACAGACACGCCTGTCCTTGAGACCTGCAGAGGTCACCCCTAACTCCTTTGAGTCAAGCAACAAATATTTCTGCAAAACGGCGCTTGCYGCAGGAACGCGGGACCCCTCTGTGTGCTGCTCTGGAGCGCTGTTTCCGTGCTGCGCATAGGCCGCCCCGGTGCTGCTGCCCCTGCGCCCATGTCCCATGGGTGCGGGGGGGGTGTCCCCGCGGTCCCGCATGGCCGGTGCTGCTCCCTGCGGGCGCTGCTCCCTGCGGGCGCTGCCGCCTGCGCTGCGGTCACCTAAGCAACAGGTTTCACGGGCAGCATGAATGTGGAAGCGGCTCTTCCCGCACAAAATGGAGCCGGTCTGAGCCGGGCTTGCAACGGCAGCGTCAGAAAGCGCGGTTCGTTCGCACAGCAAAGATACGGGGGCTGYTCGTAATTAAACCTCATCAGGCTTTGCCTGGAATTGAGCACAGCAATTGCATCCTCCAGTGCGACCTGTGAGAGTTCTGGATAAGCTAAAATATTCTGGACACAGGCTCCCTTCTCTGTCTTAAAACAGCATTGAAAATGTTGCTGGTTTTGTGCATTCAGTGCTGCCTGCCTGCCCTTACATGGGTCTCTTTACAGTTTCTGGTCACGCAAAGAGCTGCATCATTTACAAGCAGGATTCACAAGAATGCAGTTCTGCTGCTGCGGAGCAGCTGGAGGACACTCTTAAATAAACCAGGAATCCTCCTCGCAAGCTGTTTCATGTTATCACGGAGGTTTATAGGTTGAGATAAATCTTTCCTGACCTGTGTGACCCTCTGGCAAGCGATGACAGCTTCTCGCTGAGCCCTTAGGGTAGAGCCTGGACCCAGGTTCTTTTAATATTTCTGAAGCTTCCAAACATCCCCCTCCCTGCGAACGTGACTAAGTACAAAGGGAACGAGACCGCGTTTCCCGCATTCCCTGCAGAGCGCGTGCGGCAGCGGGCTCTTCCCTGCAGGATGAAGCTGCCCTGGGGCTCACCTGACCATAAATCATTCCAGCCCAGCTAGCTCGGAATATCCTGGCAGGTRTGACATCACACGGCATCACAACACCAACACAGAGTGGTGTTTCTCCTTCCTTGACCTCCTCTGGAGGGGACCGGCCACTGCTGGGACACCTCATGGTTGCCACCACTGCCACGAGCCTCATCCCCAGCCAGGGGCGAAGAGTGACGAGGATGAGGAGGAAAAAAAGGATAAAACGAGGCTTTKGGCAGGCATCTTTCCAGGCCAGACGTGTGCTGCTCACTGCGCTGCGCTTGTACAGGGTTGTAGGAGGCTGAAACTCCTTTTCCTTGCCTGGGGTTGCTCCTGATGGCACGGCCCACATGGCCGTGCTCTGTCCCCGTCGGACCGCAGGACGCCTGGAGCAGCTGCGCCTGCAACAGGAGCTTGTTGCTGCTGCAGGAGCTGCTGCAGGAGCGAACCCGTCCCCTGCCGCCCCGCTGCAGCCCCCGGGAGCGGCTCGGCCTTACCCGGCTCCTTGAAATAGCCCAACGCGCACAGATGTCAGCGCGGGCACCTCCGCTCCGCAGGGCAGGGCTCTATAAAGCCTTAATATGCAGCCTGGGACGCGAGCCAGTTCAACGGGAACGTTTCTGCGCGCTGAAACAGGATCAACCCCTGGAAAAACTCAGCAGCTTCTCTCCACAAAGCGAGGATCTGTTTTTCAAATAGGGCGAGTGCAATGCATCACATAGACCCAAATAAACCAGAGATTTTCATTTCTGATTTTGCCATTGCTACATGAGCTCTCTTCAAAGCATATTTCAGTTTGGGGAAAATTTGTTCTCTGTGGCTTTTCTAAAGACTCTCTGTGCTCTTCTGGTGACCATCCTGCTTTTGTTTATGGTGTTGAGTTAGTGTGGCGTTGAAGTTAGTACGTTATTGAATTGTTCGGGGTGTCCTTGGCCCCCCGCGCGCCTGCGGTGCTAGCAGCAGGCCGAGGCAGGGAGGGCGCATGGCTCCGCGCGCGCCGTGCGGCGGGAGCGCTCCCCTCGCGGCGCTGGGCGCGGGGCGCCCCGGGGCAGGGCGGCGCAGAGCAGCGCAGAGCAGCGCAGAGCCCTCGCGGGGCCAGCGCACGCAGCCCGCGCTGCGGGTGGAACCCGCGAGGTCGCTCTGAGTACGGACCGGGCACTTCTGTTCAGTCGGGGAAATAGGGGTGAAAGATGAGGGACGAGCGCGAAGAGCTTAAGCAACGGTGTCTTTTAAGAAAGGCTCCTGTGCCACCGATGGGCAAGGAGCGATTTTGTTAACTTTGTAACATGAACCTGGAAGATTGTCACGAGCAAGGAAATGCTGCACARCAGCAGAACCGCTGCGGGTGGTTTTCATAAGCAAGTGGTTGTTGAGTTCCTTACATCTGATTTGAAAGGTGTTTTCAAATCTCTCTTGTTTAGCTCTACCAGGATGTTGTCTTTCAGCATGTCATGTCCACGACAACCCGCAGAAACACAGAGCGTTTCCCTGGTTTGTATGGAGCAGGTTCATGCTGTGACGGGGGCCTCGGCTCGGCTCCGGTGCCCGGCCCGTGCCGCGCTCCSTGGGACAGGAACAGGCCGGGGCCGTCGGCTCAGCCACGCTCCCTGTTTTTCCAGAGGGAGCTCATGGCTCTGTGACGAGTTTAGGAGCCCGGCAAAGAGCTTTGCTTCCTCTAGGTACCAGTCCTGGAGCCCAGAGTGGCTCTGGATCGGGAAGCTCCACAGAAGAGAGCTGCAAAGCAGGGCTGTCCGGGGCTCTTCTGAAGAGCACGACAGGAGATTACCTGCTTTGGATAAAATAGCGAACTATTGAGTTTATTGGCTTTTCAGTAAACATCTGTGGAAAGTTAGGTGTATTAGATTTTACAGGCCTCTCTTACCAGAGCTGCCCCGAACGGCAGCCAGGGGAGACGTGCTGCGGGCCCGGGAAAGCAGCGGCTCGGGCGGCCGGGAGCAACGCGGCCACCAGCAAACGTGTGGAGCTGCCGGGGACCCTCCTGTCCCCTGCCGCAGACCGAGCACCAGGTGACCCTGCTTGTGCTGGGCCCGTCCCCGGGCAGCCCCASCGCCCCGGTCTGCGCCCGCCTGCCGAGGCAGCGGCCGGAGCCCCCGGGGCCGCGCGGGGCTGCCGTGTCCTCCCCGCTGCACGGCTCCCTTCACGCTCTCCCGAGCGTTTACCAGAAAGAGCTTAAACCCCGTAGTAATAGTGAAGATCAGACAAAAAAGAAGGATCTCAAAGCGCTGGGAGCCACGGCAAGTGGCAGAGCAGGGGTCTCGAGCTCCGGACCCGCAACAGCAGCGCCCTGCCCTGCCCTGCCTGCAGAAACCAGCTCCCCAGGCACGCCGGCCTCGCTGTTTGCTTTGGATCCCATGCATCTCTATCAGCTTTAATAAGCAGATTTATATTGGGCACCAAATGTTAAAATTACTTGAACTTGAAACGCCTGCCCATGAAATGAATCAGAATAGATTCTCTGTGGAAGTTACTGCAGTGCCAATAAGGATTAATTAAAACTCAAATGTTCTTCATTGTGTGTTAATTGAGTAATTGTTATTCAGTCAACCTTCTTGGTTTTTCTCTTTGTTAAATAATCATCGAAGTATTTCACCTAGTCTCACTGTTTATTTAACCAATTAATTAAGAAAGGGGATATTCTGCATGTATTAGTATTTTAATTGGAGAATTTTATTCCCGGTGGCCTAAACATCTACATATGTTCAAGTTTTGTGTTTAGCTTTTTTGTTTTTTAAATGACCAATGTTCCTGCTTGTGTGCCCTGCAGACCGAAAGCAAAATCTCGCCGGTGCTCTGACCACCGGAGCCGGTAGCGCCCGTCAGCGRGCGCCGGCTCCTGCTCAGGCACAGCCGAAGCCTCCCCTCGCTGCGGGGCCGGGTTCGTTTGAGCGAACAGGTATCACTGCCATCGACACCTGACCTGACCTGATCTGATGACTGAGTGCATATTGCTCGATGACGGTCGAGAGCTGACATTTCAAAACATCATCTCTAATGCTCACGGGTTTTAGAAGCTCACTTCACGATGACGTGTCGACAGTTAAGCAGGGCCACAAACGTAAATCTCGGAAGCACCTGGGCGCTCACAGGTTCTTGCTCCRTTTCCACCTGTGCAGGGGGGAAGGGGAAAAAGCAAAAGGGTTTAAAGGGCATTCCTGGCTGAGATGGAGCCYCTGGACCAAGGAGCAGCAGCAAAGGCCTTGGTATCTGCCCTGTGGGAGACTGTGGAGGAGGCTCAGGGCTATTGAAAGGGAAGCTCAGGGCAATTAAAAAGGAAGCTGTCCTGTCCTGCAGCCTCTTCTCCCGGCTCTGCCGCGGGTCCCCTTGCATCGGGCTGGTCCCCATGTGTATGACCAGAGCTGTGTCCTGGCACAGCCACTGCCAGGGCACTGTGTGGTGCTGCTTTCCCCTGCCCTTTTCCCTTCACCTTTGCTTCCATCTTTAGTATTYTTTGATAAAACTGCAAGTATATTTTCTCCTGACCTGCCTGAGCTTTTCTGTCTTCCTTGGGAAGACCAACAGAGACTGTTCCAAGCCAAGCAAGGCTTTATCTTGCGCCCAGCAGTACGGGAAGTCCATAAACCTGACCACATCTCCTCCTTCTTCTGCACTGGTGAGTGATTTGTGGCCTTAGAGCTTTTTTCCCCACAGATTAAAAACACTGTCAAACAGGTAAATGTTTGCCTCAATCTAAAGGTCCCCTAGATTAGCGCGGCTGCTGTTGCTGTGCACGTTCCCACCCCATCCTCCGACCTGGCCGTGCCGCCAGCGTCTCGTTACGTTTGAAATCGTGAGCAAGCCGCCCTCAGCCAGCCGAGCGCTCGGGCACGCGTTGAGTCCCGTTGAGGGTGATGGGATGTGAACGCTGGCTTGCAGCTGGGTCGCTCTGCCGAGTGCAGACCGGCCAGGCCCCTCTGAGCGGCACTCCGGTGAGCTGCTGCTCACACGCGTGTAATTCTGCACGGAAACCCAGGCACTCGTTTAAAGCCGCCACCTCGGTCTTTGCAGTTTGCCAGTGTTGCTCCGCTGATTTGCGGTGTCCTCGGTGCCTGCCCACGTGTTTATTTTTAAGCAGTGCTAGGATGTTACAAGGAAGCGTGGTGACAGCCCTGTGGAGCGCCTCGGCCCTGGGAAGAAGGACCCCGGACACCGCGAACGGCTGCGTCCGAGCGCGAGGACCAAGGGCAGCGGCCGCCACCCCGGAGCCAGGCCTCGTCCTGCCTGTCCCTCCGGCTCTCCTGCCTTCCCGCCGCACCGACGGATACTCCGGAGCTCATCCCAACATCCCTCAGACTCGTGAACAAGGTAGCGTGGCGAGGAAAAGGCGGCACGCAGGCAGGCCAGGCAGCAGTTTATAACTTCATAAATATCTTGTTTATTCAGGGTTATATTTGTGGGAAGGGAAAATTGTCCCTATTTCTTCAAGAGGAGCCAAAAAAGATCTGAGTGATGGATGATTAATAAACTCAAGGCCAAACAACAAATCCTGACATAATTTTGGAGGAGTTGTCTCTATTCTGCCATTCATGGCRCTCTGGGGAGTCGTAAAATTCTGTCCTGCCATTGGTTGTCATTGAATGCTGGCCAATATCCAGAACCGAAAATCAGAGTGAATGGCAATTTGTGTTTTTAGCAGAAAAAGCATCCGCAYGTGTCCATCTGCTGCTGCGCATGAATCCCACCGGAGCAGGGYGACCCTTGTGGGAGCTCCTGCCCCGAGGGGCTCCCTGCCCCGGAGCTGCTGCCCGAGCAAGGACGGGTTTTAGGTCCATCAACCTTGACGATRTCCCCTGACATTATGAGCTGAATTCATCAGCTATTAATGACTGCAAGATATATAGGGTATCCTCCGGTTAGTACTTGGAAAGACTCTCTCAATTCATTTCTAGCTCTATTTATTCATTTAGATTAAATGGAGTTATTAAAGGTCACTGCTTCATTTCCAAAGTATCACGTGAGAATACTTTTCAATTTAACAAATAGAGGAGACGGCTTGTAATAAAACTAAACACCATCTTTAACGGTTTCTTTGATTTCAAAAGGCACTTACTAAAAGTTTGGCTTTCGTTACTCGAGTCCAGGCGGGGGCCGGGAGGTGGCGGGTGGTGCCCAGCGCTCCGGAGAGCCGCTCGCTCCYGTAATGAATTTGGGGACTTTGGGCTTTCAGAGAACAGCCACAAGATTTCTTGTCCTCTCGGCACTGGATGACACGGAAAACCTGGACGTAATAACTGCCGTGGTGCAGACAGGCTCCAATAAAAGAGTCGCCCTTTTATTTTATGAGCTGAGATTTACCTGCAGCGTGTTGGGGAGTGAGTCATGCCTGGGCAATGTTCTCCACGGCTCCTCCAGCCACGGCCGTGCTGGGAGCATTTCATCTGCCTGGATATTGGTGAAACGCTTTGGCTGTCGACACGGCAGCACAAAGTAGTGACACTGCTATGGAAAAGCCATCTCCAGAGATATTTGTTTTCCATCAGGAAATGGAGCAGAGTGATGCCGGAAGACCAGGGCCGCGGCTCTGCTCCTCGTGACTCCGCACGCTGCAGGAGCCTGCGCAGGGATTGCCCAGATTCCCAAACCAGAGCCCAAGTTCCTGCAAGGCAGCAGGGCCCGCAGTGCTCCTGGGACCGGGAGCAGGACTGGGAGCGGGAGCGGAACCTGGAGCAGGGCTGTGCCCTCCCACCCCTGCCGCTGCTGCAAAGCCCTGTTCGGAGAGCGGCCGCGATGGGGCCCCTCCGGCCGCCCTGCGGCCGCGTCACACGGGAGGGAAGAGGAGCTCCCAGCAAAGCCAGCGAGYGCGGGAGGGTGCTGGGCGCCGGGGCAGCGCGACGGCCCTTGGCGAGGGGGCAGCTCAGYGCTTTGGGCCTTTGCCAACACCGAAGTGCCCGTTTTTGTGCAGAGTGCACGTTTAGTTGTGCTAACGCCGGGATGCAGAAGCCAAGCTGTAAGCCATCAGGTCTCTTCTTGTTCAGTTCATCCTGGTTACTACTCAGGAGGGAGTTTTGGCATTGCAGGAGCCATGAATCTATTTGTGACCGAGGTCTTGGACGTGCCTAGGCATCGTAAACACCATGAGAGCAAAGAAGAGGTATTTCCTCCAAGGTTCGGCTTAAATATGTTAACATTGTAAGTACTGTAGGATATTATAAATACTGTAGGACATTATAAATAAGAATTAATTAAATATACTGGTGAGAGCTTGTTCTGTGGCTTCAAGTAGCAGGATCCACACGACTACAGAAATCTGAGCTATGTCAAAATATTTGCTGCACGTTGTGTGTTTGTGGGCTGCGTGGCTGGGCTGCGGAGAGGGATCCCAAAGCTCTTYGTTAGGGTTCCACCTCGCAGAGGGGCGGCCCCGCTCTGCTCCGCTCCGCACGGCGCAGCCGGATCCAGCCCCGCGCCGGCGCACAGATCAGCRCGGCTGGACCAGGACCTGGGCCGGGAGTTGCAGCAGGGAAGCGCTGCAGGAGGGAGCCGAGGGGGTGCCGCCCGCGGCAGCCCGGCGTGCTCGGGGAGGAGGCTGCAAACGAGGACGTTGCTGAGGCCGCTGCTGGAGCGGAGCTGCCAAGGAGAGCAGGTCTCCTCCCCTCATGCGGTCTGGCTATTGTGTGTTATAAACACTGCATTTCCCGTGATCCAGGTATCCAAACGAATGGCATTTCCTTTGGCTGAAGCTGGTAAATATTTAGGCAAAGCCTCAGAGAAGCGTGCTGCTAGGGAGCAAAAACTGCTCTCTGCTGGGAAAGGGTGACTTAAATGCAATAGAGTTTATCAGGAAATAAAAGGCAGACTCCCTGTCACAAGCAAAGAGAGAGGCTGTGAATATATGCAATATATTTCAGTCATTTTTAATGAACAAATTAAAACACAGTTCTTATTTTTGTCTTTCAAGCAGGTGACATAGCAGGCTGGTAATGTAAGGTGAAAAACAAGCAAAGAAAATGTGGGATAGGCAATTATAACCTCAGAAACAGGGTAGTTTCTTTACTATGCCCCAAAGGTTTAGACTAAAAATGCTATTTTGCGTTATTGGCTTTCTCGGCAAGTTTGAGGAGTCATTACTGCAAACGCAGCCCGGGCTCTAATCCATGCTCAGAGGCCRATGGGTTTCCTCGGGTTAAGGGATTATGAGATTTCTGCAGAACAACTAAGGCCACTTCAAAGTTTTTGTGGTTGAGTTTCAGCTCCATGAGTGTTAAAAGGAAAAAATCAGTGACGGCTCCTCTGAACCAGCCGAGCACTCCGACCCGACCTAAGGGATTGTGTCTGRCTCCTGCTCTCCAGCGTGCCAAGGAACACACGTATTTGCTGTTGAGAGCAAATGGGTGCAGGAGAAACGTGTGCGCGTTGTGCGTCCGTCCGAGGGGCGCGCGGGAGCTCCGGGGGGCGCGGGGCTGCCGGGGGGCAGTGCTGGACACGGCTCCCGCTGCTCGTCCTGCCATGCACAGGAGGGCGGACGCAGGCGCCCGCCGAGCCGCGGGGAAGCCGCTCCGAGCGCAGCGAGAAGGCAACGGGCTTCTCGAGCAAACGCTCGTGACCGCTCCGTGCGGGGCAGTTCTCATCCCGGGCTTTCCAAGGAGGTAGATCCCAGGAGCTAATCCGAGCAGAAGATGCTGTCTGCAAGTTGCTTTTAGAAATACGAGTTTGGGTCTTCTGAAACAGCTTTCCCTCCTCTCCTTCCCGCAGAAGCCGCTGTCAAGATAAAACAGCGGGTGGCAAAAAGCCGTGAACCTTGGAGCAGAGGCAGAAGGTGGTGACTTGTAGGGCCACCGGGCGGGCGGCTGTGGGAGAGGACCGGCCCCTCGGAGGGGCAGTGGCCACGAGCTTGGCTTTGCTTGGAGCTGCTCCATCCYGCACCGCTACGGCCTCGGGGACCTCTCTGTTACCCACGGCTCATTAATGTGGTCACACAATGAAAACTGTCCCAGGGTGAAACGTGTCAGTGCTGGAGGGGGCCCGCTGGGGACAGAGCCCGCGCTCTGCCGCGGCCGGCGCCTTCACATTCAGCACGRCTGGCTATTCCCATGGCAGTGCCCGGGCCTCACACACTCTGGGGACACCCAGCACTTACGTTCCAATAGTGCTGCCTAACCCACGGCAAGTTCTTACAGCAAGAGGGCTTTTCTTCTTTTTAAATACAAAGAAGCCCAGTTCTCTCCCAGGCTTTTGATTTCTTTCCTAATGTGCGTTTCACTTCTGCTGCTGCTGGGACATGTAAAGCAGCAGATCTGCATGGGGTTAATGCCTTAGTGCACTAAAAAAAGCAGAAGCTGGCAAGGAGGAGTGGGAGAAAGTAGATCAAGAGAGGGAGCTTTGTTCCAGTTAAGTGTTGGAAGTGCGAGAGGGAGGCGCCCGCTGCTACTGGAGCCTGCGAGGATTCTGTTAAAGGGATGGAACCTCATTTGGCTGCCGTTTAAAGGGCAATATCTCCATTGAGCAACCCGATAAGGTGGACAGCCAGATATCCTTGTGTGCAGTCACCTCAATCGCTGCCCATCCCACATTGCTTCAGGTGACTGTGATAACAGTTTGTATTTKCAGAACTAAAGCGCACGGCGCCATGCGGAGGGGTCCGAGTCTTGCACACTGCTGAGCTCTCCACCCGCGTGGCCATGGACGTCAACAGCGCCCGCCACCTCCCTCTTTGCACAGAGATACGCTGAGCTTGGCACACCGGGAGGACTGTCGCTGCGGCAACACAACCGCAGCATCCTCGTGGTATCAGGGTCAGGGCAGCTTTGGACCGTGCTGCAGCGTTGGAGCTCTCTCTGGCCTCCCCGCGCTGGGGGCCCGCGCGCAGCTCGCCACGCTGCTCCGTGCTGTGCGGAGGCGCCGGGAGCCACGCAGGGAAGGGGAAGACGCTCCTGCTTTCCCACGCAGACCTGGGCAGAGCTTAGGGACAAGGCACCCTGCCCTGCAGCCGCTGACGTTCTAGGGGGTCGAGAGGTCTGCACAGGCGAGGTTAGAGCGCGATGCCCGTGCGTGCGCCTGCCGAGAGCGAGGGGCTGCCCCCCGTGCTGCCCGGGCCCTGCGGGCACGAGCAGAACCTCCCCGGGAGCCGGTGGAAATGCCAGGAGAGCTGATGTTCCCTGCACACATCCCGGCCGCTGGAGCCCCGCTCGCCCCGGCCCCGCGCTCGCCGGAACGGGCCGAGCGGGAGGCGCTGCGGGCGACGGCCCGCCCCGTGCGGCTGTCGAGGRCCGCGCGCACGAGCGGGCAGCGGGGCCAGCGCTCGCGTGTCCGAGCGAGGGAGACGTCGTGTGCAAGGAGGGGAGAGGCTGGCCTGTGCAGTGCGAAAGCACCACAACCTCCACCAGAGTTGTGTGTTTGTCTGCTTGATCATTGCTGGGGAAGGGGAGCAGTTCAGGCTTGGCACCTTAGCACCTGGAGTTGTCATCTTCTCATTTTCATATGCTTCAGTTCTTTGTAATGTTGGCAAAAGAAAGGTGCTGAAGGAGGCTATTCTTGAGTTCCCAATTCTTGTATTTCCAATGTTGATGAAACAAGAAAATCTTCTACAAGCCTCTTCTTGTTAGATTCTTCAGTCCTATTTCAGGATCAAATAGGCTTTCAGGCAGGTCTGGATAAGCTCACAGGCTTGGTCTGCTTGAAGGGTGTGCATTGGGCAACACAATTGGGCACCGGCGAGGGTCGTGCTGCAGGTGCCGGTAGCCCCTGGGTGCCGGGGGCACCGCGGGCGCGCGCCCCGCGACGGGCACCTGCCTGGGGCAGCCGGCGACGAGAGCACCCGCCCTGCGCTCCGTGCCTCACTGGGGTCAGCGGTACTGCAGCTAATTGGAATTCACTGAGAACTGATTGTTCGTTAGAGAGAGGAAAAAATGTTCCGTGGAGCCTCGGGTTTGGTAGAACTGTTTCACATAATTAAGCAATTCTACATCTTGGCATTTTATCCTTCTTGTTATCATTGCACTTTGTTAATAAGTTTTTAATTGCAAATCATCTCTATGACACAAATTACACTGTTTACTGATCAGCAGAAATGCCACAATAACCAGCCAGGGTGCCAAGGCTTTTGAAAATACTGGCTGCCAAGTTCTCTCTCTAACGTAGTTTGGCATTAAAACATCTTCAGGTTACTTAAAGTATATCGACTTCCAGTTTGAAGTGTTACGGGCTGCACAAACTCCTGGCTGAGACTCCAGGAATAGGGAAAGAGCAACTTCCATACCCGGAGAAGGCCAGTTCCATGTTGCAGCCAGTCAACTTGGTCTGTGTTGGTCAGTTGTTCTGTTTCATGCTCTGCTTTGCTGCTAGGTATGATACACATCTCATAGGCAGGAAAAGTGGCCATTAATACAATTAATTAGGATTTAAGCTCCTTCCCTCCCTGCTCTTGCAGCCCTTCACATCCAAGTGGAGACCAGCAGTTCTTCCTCCAGATGGATGGAGGAAATACGTGAATGTCTCTGCCCTGTCTGTGGGCAGCAGATGATCACAAGGGATCCTCACGCTTCAGGACCCGCCTGCGTGTACATGCAGCACATGTACATACAGCACAGGTACACACAGCATGGGTAACATGCAGCACGTGTGCATACAGCAGGCGTGCATTCAGCGTATGCACACACAATTTCGTGTCCAGGCCAGAGCTGCAGATCCGCACGTGTTCACAGCCCCGAAAGCAGCYGGTTCAGCCCCAAACGGAGGCAGCAGGTCGGCAAAGCCGTTGCTGACGGCGGCAGCTCCAGCACGGGCTGCCTTCCTGCCCCCGGCCGGGGGGACAAACGTGGTTGCTCAGAAGAAGAAAGAGGCCCCAGGGGCTCCTCTGGCGGATCCCTTTGAAGCACAGCCGTGAGCACACGCGCAAGCCAGGGCACTCATTCCGTCAGTGTTCTCTGAACACACATAAATCTTGTGAAATACCAGGGAACTAATACGTGACGATAGGTTTGTCATGAGAGTCAGTATCTTTTATTAAGTCAAATGATAGAGCTGGTAAAACCAGACGAACTTGTGGGTACATAATTCCTTCCTGAGGTCAACATGACTACGATTCATCTCCTGTCACCAGCGGAGTTCAAGACTGAACCTCCATACTGAAAAATAGTCAAGTTCGCTGGGACAGGAGAGCAGATGATCTGCAGAGCTTATTTTAGTCCCAAGTAAGATAGTGATTGATTTTTATTTCCCATGCCTGATTTTGCTATTTCCATTTCAGTGAAAAGGATGTAACATTATCTACTGTCTTAATATTACACTTCATTTCCTTCGGCTCATTGCAGGATTCCCCAGTCAAGGCTGAAAACCCTTTTTGGAAACACAGCTGGCAAAAGTGCCTGCACGTAGCCTCACCTCAGCYTGCTGGAGGTGGCATTCCAAGACATCCGACACCAGGGGCAAGGAAACGAACACAGATGTGGTCTCATCCCGTTGTAATAGAGCCAATGGCCATCGCTCCTCAGGCTGGAGGGACTCCCCGTGGGTAGTTCTCCTAAATGCAAGACTTCCGAATCACCAGTAGCTCACATGAGGGTGGAGCACCCAGCTCCACATTCAGCATTCCTAGAAGGTCAAGTTACTAAAAGCGACAAATACAATCTTTGATTTCTCTTAAATGAGGTGTATTGAATTAGATCACAAGTAAAAACAGTTGCTGAAGCACTCGGTGTTAAAGAGGAAGCACACCGGGCAAGTCATTAGCATATGCCCAGAATAAATTTTCAAATAAATAGTGTCAATCTATTAGTCATCAAGGGWGCAAGTAAAGCATTAGTCACCGATGGCTCAGAAAATTATGTGTTTGAAGCAGAAAGGGTAACTAGCCATAATTTTTCTTAAAGGGCATCCTTTCTTCAAGGAAAGCTCAATGAATAAAATAGTCAAACTTTCATGAAGCCAAACCTTAGAAAGATGAGTTTTGATGTAGAGGCTGCCCTAGCGCAGAATTCTGCCTGAAGGCCACCTGATCTCCTACCAAATTAACCCAAAGTCAAAAAAAAAAGAAAAATAAAAGGTTGTGTTGTCTTGAGAACAAATTGTGCCCCTAGGACACRGATTTAGCCTCTCATTCTGATGCAATTTAAAGGAAAACTTTTATGTCTGTTTAGACGTAAAGATAGAGCTTGTTTCTTTGAGGAGCGTTCTGCGCTGAAGGACTGCGTGGGTACACGCTCCGGGAGCCTTGTGCTAGGAAACGGTGCCGGGCTTCATTTTCCAGTGCTAGTTCTCTTACTTTTTTCTTAATCTATATGATTTATTATGTCCAGTACTGCTTCTAATGCAGCAACAGAAACAGAAATTTCCATTTAAAAACCAATTTTGGTGAAAAGCAAAAATCTAATATATGCAGATATTTTAAGAGCCAAACTAAAAAATGGAAGTTAATATCTATGACAAATTGAAAGCATTTGTTAAATGATTTTTAATGATGCAGTAATATTTATTTTAAATTTTGCATATAGATTTTAACCATAAACTGAAATTTTATGTAATTGTTTTGTACAGAGAAGTGGAAGAGCAGCAGAAAAAAACCAAAAGTAATGCCGTGCACAAGGAAATGAGTTCACCTAAAAATGTCTCATAAATAAACTATTTCAGTTATTTTTCATGTGACACCTCCTTCTTTCTTCCCAAGACACGTAGTCATTCTGACGAGGGACCTGCTGCCGTCCGCTTGCAGCACCCGTGCAGGACCGYGCATCCTGGCCGCCCTTTGAGGGACACCAAGAGCTTGGGGAAGGCAAAGGGAAGGCTGGAGCTCGGTAGCTGACTCTGCCGTCCCTCCTCCATCGTGCAGAGAAGGGTGTGTGATAGTTGATTAAAAACCTGCTGTATTGGGCAACCTCAGAATTAACGACAAAGTCACATCCCGTTTGAGAGCTCAGATCTTACCAGGAATTTTTGCTGATCATGGGTTAAGATGTGGAAGATTTGGTTTAGGGTTTTTTTCTGCCTCTTTTTGTTTCCTGTGCTGCAGACATGGGAGGCAAATGCCTCCAAATGCCTCCATGCCATTTTGTCTGGACCAGCAGCTGCAGAAACAAATAATGTGAATGTATTTTTTTTTTAATATACAAGCTGGAATAAAGATGTTRCATTTTTATGAGGAGCAATTATCCCAGGCATCCTTGCACGGGGAGTGCCACCCCTGCCATAAAAACCGCTGTCAGCAGATGCCAGCAGAATAACTCCTGCTTCTCCCGGTTTCCTCCCCCTGTAGGACACCCTAGCTCATTTTGCTTGGTCCTCTGGAGATATCGTGAAGGGGGTAGAAAGCAACAAAGCTTGGGAGCTTGTGCCTCACTTGTCCTCCTCTCTCTGGTTAGGAGGAGCCCACCAGACTGTCCCTGCGCCAAGGGCTGTGCAGACTGTCCAGACTGTCCCTGCGCTGTCCTCGCTGCGGTCACCTCCCCAGGGAAAGCCCTGGTCAGAGCTAGACCCTAAGCACCCCCTCAGCCATGGGCCAGCCCAGCCAGCGGCCTCTCAAGAAACAGCCCTGCCCCGGGGGGATTAATCCTGCCCCAGCAGTCCCCAAAAGACTCTGCCGTGATCAAAATATGCCCGGGGGCTCCAGGGACGGGCTGGCATTTGCAGCAAGCAGCAAGCTCCGCTCCCGCCCCCTCCGCCCCACTTGCCTCCCTCGACAGGCATTCTTCATCTCTTTCCGTAGACAGCAGTGCTTTTTCTGCACATTAAACTGGGCATGGGCACTGAAATGAGCTTCGCTGCTCCCTGTTTTCCTCCTTGTTGCAGTGAAGGAAAAGGGCACATCCGTGTGGATGCTGCACGGATGAAGAATCCTCCCTGTTCCTTCCGAGCGTGCAGACCCCGGAGACGCAGGGAATGCCCCCTCACACCAAGCTATAGGTGTTTATAATCCCAAACCCCGATTCGTGTTCAGAGGTGTGAAACTAGCCTTTCCTGCTGGAGAGAGTTACCAGTCTAGGCCACATCCGAAAGTCTTCCATTTTGGAGCTTTAAACCCCAAATATCACTTGTGCTTCCATTGCCAAGGGATGACAGTCTTCACAGAGAGATACTGAGAGATTTATTAGCTAGAATAATCAGAATTTTATTTGCATGATTGAATTGAAGAAGCTGCATTCTATGTTTCTGTACCTAGCATTACATCAGATCAGTTTCCTTCCTTCTGCAAAATTGATTGTATCCGTTTATCATCTCCTAAACTCATTCCACCTGCATGTGCTTTTACTTCACGCACTTCACACCATGAAAAAGACAGAACACTGGAAAAAAGTGTGAATAAACACCCCAGTAAAATCCAAATGTTCAACCCAAGTTTTAAACACAACAGCCACAAGAGAAGAAGGAAAAGTGGGGTTAAATCCCCAGGTTACATAAGCTGATATATATATCTCTCTAGTTGGAGAGGCTTAATTTTCCTCTTGCCTGGGCCGTTCAGGGATTTCTCTGCAGAAACCAGTGGAGCTTGGTCTCAGTAAAAATGGAAACAGTCTGTCTGAGTTATAAATGGCTCTTGCTGCAAGTAGCATAAAATCCCGAGAAGCAAAATTCCTACCGTCAGGAGCAGAGTGAAAGGAGTCTGCGGAGCAGAGAGCAGAGATGGCTCTTTCCTGGAACAAAAAWGGACTAGGGTGTTTATAGAGCAATCATCTATTTCATGGCATTTGCTGAAACCCCACTGGTTTCACAACCAACAGCCACCGTCAGCCTCGACACGTCTACTTCCAGCTCCACCGTCGTGCGAGCGAAGATCTCAGTGGAGATGGTGGCTACGAGGCAGGTGTCTACCACGAACCTGTTCTGCTGGGCAAGACCTGCGGGTTTATTATCACAAGAGCAATAATAGAAGAAACAGCAGATGGAAGGGACCGTGAGAGATCCCTGAACCCACTGAGCCTCGCCCAAACCTATTCAAAGCCATCCTTGGGTGGTGGTCAACCAACTTCTGTCATTATATTATTCTTATAATATAAAGTCAGCATGTACATCCTCTTACTAAACTTAAGATATTTCATTTTTATACATATTTCACAGCAAACAGTATTTTGGGCTTGTGTTTTCTGGTGTTTACTTATAAATAAGAAACTAAGACAATTTCTAAAAAATTCTCTCTTCAGTTAGCAAGATACCTACAAGATATGTAAGGAATGTTTCTGCCCTCTGTATAGAGTATTAGATGGAAGTGTTTAATTGCACTGTTTAAATGTATTGCATGTGGATGATTGTAAATCTAAGGGGGAGAAGGGAATAAAGAAAGACTGTGCAGGATGTTGGTTTTGGCAAGCGCTGACTTCAGAAGCGGGAGGATGCTTTGGGTTTAGCATCACAAGGCACAAGTGTCAGGAGCACCGCAGCACTTCACAGAAACGTGATTCTCTTTGAACAGACAAGCGGAGTTTCTAGGAGCCTGGGGAGAGGCTGTTCCTAGCCCTGGGTCCCGCTTGCAGGGCCAGCACGAGCAGCAGGAGGCACCTGCGGGAGCAACGAGCCCCCGGGCACCACGGGCTGCAGCTGGGCGCAGTCAGCTCGTGCCATGTCCTGGGGCAGGGATTTAAGGAGGAGGTTCCAGGGCACCTCCTCTTGGCAGCTACAGCCCAGCAGGAGAAGGGAGGAGGTTTTGGTTGTGTCTGTTGGAGAGCAGTGACCTGGGAGATGCAGGTAAGACAGAAGGTCCCTCCTGGGTGGGAGGTGCCATCCTGCTGCTCCTCTGCTTGCAGCAGCAACAAGCACTTTTGGGGAATTGATTAGCACTTTGCAAGTACCTAAGTTGTGCCCTTATTAAGTGTAGAGAATTTGTCCTTCCCAGGATGACCGGAGAATGACTCTGTGAGTGGTCAAAGCCCTGGTCAGCTGGGGCTGAGGACTCTTTCAGAAAAGAAAGGCATCTTCTGAACTGGCAGATCTGCAGATTGAGTATTTTTCAATGAGCGTTTGTTTTATTTGTGCTTCAGTGCCTCCCCCTTGCATGAGCATGGGTGACTAGGAGCTTACAGTCTGGTCACTAGCATGCTAGCTAGTTGTGAATGGGGGTGTTGAGCAAATCAAAGACTGACGGCAGTTAAACACCTGAGCTGCCTCAGCGAGTGAAATGCATTGTGCTTCTCCCGCAAGATGCGGGTTGTGGCTGAGCGTGGAGCACCTGTGGGTGCTGGGCTCGCTGCTCCCCGCAGCCCCATCCTCAGCCTCTGTGGAGAGAAGAAGAGCAGGGACACTGCTCTGCTTCACATGGGGCTGCTGCCGGCTGTAACACAGTCTGTAATCCAGCCTATTGGGAGCACCCCGGGGTAACAAGCTGGGACAAGCTGTCATACCAGCGTGTAACACACACCAAAGAGTGCAACGTTGCCTGGGACAGAGATTTTGGTACAAGCATCCAGGCAGTACAGTGATGTGATGCCTAAAGCAGGGAAGCTTCTGGGACACGGGTTGGATAACTCCTCCTGTCCTCCGTGGAGAAGGCGCCTTCTGAGTCTGAGGTCATTGCTAGACTTTCCCTACTGTCACTAAATTAATGAAGGGTATAAAAAGACCATGACCCTCTGACGTGTTAGTGCTGTGGAAGTGTTGAGCTTATTTCACACTTTAAAGTGGTTTTACACACCCACATGGGGTGCAGCCCTGCTTTTATATTTGCATCCATGTGGCCTGACCTCTGTTCTTAAAAATGGTTCCAAAACACTGTGGAGATGGAGTCCCACCTTCAAAAGCTGACTTGAATTAATACTGTGATATAAGCAAATGTTGCCTGCTACAAAGGGCATAATGCTCTGCTGGGTCTACTGTGAATGCACTTGAAAAAATGGCACGTGCAGTTAGCAGATATTAAAAGCAGGCAACAAATTACTGAGAGAAAATCCAGCTGAGGAAGCCTGCAAAGCTGCTTCCATCTGGAGGGAAAAACAGGCCTGTCTCCTCATTCCATGGCCGGGAAACTGGCTTCTTCACTAACAGCAATGAACTGTGGTCCTCACTTTGCTAAAGAAAAGCAAAAGCATTCCCAGTGTGACAGGCTGCTTGCCTCGGTAAAAACACTTGTTTAGAAGAGCTAGTTACTGCAGAGGTGCTAATTATCTGACCATTAAATCAGCTGGCTTCTACTTAGCCCCACTGGGGACTAATTTTAAATTCAATTAGCACAGAATTTAAAGGAATATAGTTGAGGGATTCTGGAAGGCAACGGAGATGTGGAACAGTGTTTTGATAAGATACATACAGGAGAGGGAGGCTTCTAGCCTCAACTTCAAGGGGAAGATTCCAAAGGGAAATGAAATCACCTCTGAATGCCAACGCACAGATGAATTTTCATAGCAGTGCATTGAAACATCGAGATTTGCAATTTCAGATAAAATGTTTTTCATCCTGAGTTTGAACCAAACAGTAACAAAGCTTGAAGAATTTACAAATATTCAATTCAATTTATTTGATGCAATGTTGAATTCATTGGACACTGGCTAAGACTTTAACATTTAAGAGTGCCACTTCCACTGTTTTAACTTAATCAAAAGCAGATGAGAACTCCCCAAGCGACCTGATTTCCCGTTTGCTTCTGCAAATTCGAGCAGTTTGGGTAAGCACCCCTCAACCAGGAGACTGCCCCTGTGCACTTTGCTTCGCACTCAAGTCCAGTCCCTGTTAATGGAGGCTGGTAGGGTTGTGGGGATGGGGAATGGACATGCAAAGCAACGGCTGSCTCGGGCTCATCTCTTGCAGAGGACGCCAGCAGCACCTCCACGGGTGCCCTGTTTACTTCTAGCGTGTGTCCCTGCAGCTGCAGCGGGGACAGCAATGTTCAGGTGCTCGAGCTCCCACTAACCTTGTGGTTTAAGACCCCTCTGTAAAGCCAGACTCATGGAAATTTTAGACTGCATAGTAGACTAATAGCAGTCATTGAAACAATATGGGGAGATGTGTGCTATATATTAAATGACACATCTTTTATAAATATCACATTAAAGAAACATTGCTTTCCTATATGAAGAGATAAAACAGTGCCATAGGGTGCAATTACAGCACAGCATCATTCTGCAGGCGGTGTGAAGAAGAGCAGCACAAGTTCCTTCTGCGTGCCAGTGATTTCCAAAACCCTTGGTTAGGGTTTTTAGTTGGACTTGATGGGAATCTTAGAGGTGTGAGGTGCTCAACTCGGGGTTGGTGGGACTTGAACCCCTGAACCTCTTTGGAGTGTGGCCTTGCAGGTGGCTGTTGCTGCCTGTGTGTTTCATGAGGGTCGGGCAGCGTGTGATGTTCTGCGTTCTGCTCCCGGCTTGGCAGCGGGCACGGCAGGGCAGAGGGGTTAACACACAAACGCACCCCGGGTCGTGACCGGGGAGGTGGCGCTAACCACTCACCTGGCTTCTCCCTCCTTCATTCTCATCTGGCTTCTGATGTCGTGATTTCACTCCAGTGCTGAAATTGGAGCAAACTGATGGCACAAGCTTGTTTGTGAGCTGCTGTTTGCTGCTTCTGTTGTAATAAGTGGTTTCCTTGAGGAGGGAGGAGTGACGCTTCCCCTCTAACCCTGGAGCTCGTCGTCAGCTGACGCACAGACGCGGTGGGTTGATGGAGCCTACGGGAGGCACCTGAAGGATTGCCCAACCGTTGGAAAGGTGCATGGGTTCGCTTCACTCATGTGCTGCCCTTGTTTGCATGTGGTTTTGAATATTTGTATTTTAAGATAAACATTGATAGAGATCAGGGAATTGCTTAGAAATGGTTGGTGTTGAAATGTGCCGAGAGCCTTCCTCCTGCCCACAGTGCAGCATCTGTCCTGTTCACAGCCACTGGCCCTGGCGCTAATAGCAGTCGAGACCAGGAAAATGCTCCCTGGGCTGGTAGAAATGTTCCTCGTGCACCGCCTGTAGAGCCCTAAGGCCCGGCGAGAGGAGACGGGGCCAAAGTGCTGGAGCGAGGGCTCTGCAGGGCACACGCGTGGCCGTGGCCGCTGGGACGCCGGGATGGCTCCAGCCTGGATGGGCGCCAGGATGGGATCYGCAGGTGTGGTGCCGCCGTGGCTGCTGCTCCCGCCCCGCGGTGCCCTGTGGGACGGGGGTTGGAGTTCGTTATCACCGCCACTAAACGGGCTCGTGGGGGGGAAGGTGACAGAGCCCGGTTAGGTTTTTCATGAGCGACAACGCGCGTCTGCCTTCCGTGTTCCCCCTCCAGGAGGCCGAGCTGCCCTGCTCAGGCAGCTCATCCCTGCTGCACAGTGACTTCTGTCGGGTGCAGTTTGCTTGTACTGGTTGCCTTAATTTCTTTTTCATATTGCTTTGTCTGGTTTTCTGTGCATGTTTTTTACCAAATTTGTGGGGAATTATTGCCAATAGAACCTTTTCTAAGAAATGGAATTTTATAAAGGAAAAAAGACAATTAGAATCACTACAATTACATTTACAACTCTTAAAGGATGCCAGTGTTATTTCCTGTACTTTTTTTGGCTCGGTTCCACTCTGGAACAGTGCTTGCCAACTCGTCTTAGTTTTAGATAATTACATTTTTGCAATTTCTAATTTGTTAATCTATAGTCATTCTCTTGTGAATTTAAAAGGCAAAAGGGGGAGTAAGGAAAGCTGATTTGCAATCAGAGTTCTCCCAACTATAATTAACTACATCTGAAAAACCATAATTGATGCTTATATAGCTTCCCAATAGCATCTCTTGAACTGGAACACACGGCATTGTATACTGTGCTTTCCACTCTGAAAAGATTGATTTGCAAGCCACTATCAATCTGTTGCTAAGCAGTTAGTGACGGCACACAGTGAAGTCCTCAAGGACAATACAGAACAGCCAGAATGTTTTTCTCTGTATCAAACCTTTCTCTTTTTTCCCCCCACCTCGTCTCCTGAAATATTGCATCGGTTGCTCCTTAATCAAAGTAAAGAAATGTTGCCAAGGCGATGCCACATTTAGTACCACAGATCTCGGAGGATAAACCTCTGCTCTGGGAACTACAAATTTTAGAACTTTCACACCCAACAGCAGGGATGTAAAGTGTTTCTGTTGTCATTGGTGTCTTCATTTAAACACAGCTTTGGGTTTTGCTTGTGTGCTCCTGTTTTCCTTGCAGTCATAGGGTTGCCAGAAGGCGGGTAGAACAAAGCGGCTTTCTCCAGACAAAGCCCTGGAGTGCGGGCTCCTGGTGCCTGCGGGGGGGTGAAGGCAGCCAGAGCAGGAGCTGCGTGGCAGCGCGCGGTGGTGACGGGGGCACCGCGTGCCGCGGTGCTCCGCACCCGCACCGGGACGCGCCAGGCTCGCGCCTCCCGCCCCGTGCCCCTCATGGGAGCGGCCCTGTACGGAACAGGAATGCCAATGCTCCGCTTAGCCTGCGGACGGAGCACCCCTGCAGAAGGCGGCCGCTGCTCACCGGCCGTGGAGGGCACAGAGAAGGTGTCTGAGGCAGAGGGGATTCCTGCATGGGAAAAATAAACCCATGGAGCCTTTAACCTGTATGCATTTTTTAATGTAGCTATGCAAATTGAAAACCAATCACCAAAAAGACAATCTAAACACATAGCTCAGAGAAGGGGTTGAATACTCACTGCTCTGCTTGTCTGGCTTTTCTATTCTACTTTGTAATGAGATTTTAATAAAAAGGAAAAAAAAAAAAAAAAATGCCAGCTGAGCTGGCACATCTGACATTTTGATAACCTTGTCAAGAATACAGTTATTTTATTGGCTTTAAGCAGCTATAGAACTTTTTCTTATTGCTTAGATGTCTGCCCATTCTATTTCTGTCTTGTAGATAACAGGAAAAAAAAAGTAACAATGAAAAATCAATAGCAAGGCATGTTTCCTCTTCTGTGACCATGGTTTCAACTCCTCAAATTGCTTCTTAAGACTTCAGGCTCTTTATTTGATCATAGACAGGTAGGAAAAACACCTGAATTTAGTTGTTGGTTTAGAGTTTTAAAAATGTATTTTTTCACAGGTTTTCCCTCTTCCAAATTAAGTTGTATTATTAAAAGCAAAGCACAATTTTATTTAAGTGAGGGACAAGCTTTTAAGCTTCATCATAAGCATCTGTTGAACGCCCGACTGCTAAGTGAACCTACATCAATGTCTGACCCTGTGACAGCACACAGTCCTTATAAAATGAGGCCACATTCCTGCTTGAAGGCAAGATGAAGATTTCTGCATGGGATCTAAAAAAAGGGAGCTGAAGGAGAGTGTAAAGGGGGAAAAATTTACAAGGATATGTACAATGTACTGCATTTAGGCAGGCAAATCTGACAAACGCTGCATGGCTCCAGTACATCTGGCTGAGAGGGAGCGCTTGAGAAAGCGATGTGGGCATCGCCGCGCCGTGCAAGAGGAGTGAGAACCACGTGAAACTTCAAGRCGAGTCCTTAAATAGAACTGGAGAGTAGAGATGGTAGTTGGTGACTGAGCAGAACAAGGCGGAGAAGACGGCTCTGACTCGGCTTGCTCCCGAGTCCTAGAGAACAGGCAGCAGAGGGAACACTTTGCTTCAGATCAACTCTGAATCATTTTTTTGCCTCAGAAATGCATTTTTTTCAGATTTAGAACATTGGAAATTTTGTAATTGAATCAATTTTTAAACAAAAATGGTATTTGAAAAAAAATGATCAAATGAAATATTTAAACACTATTAAAGTAGCAGAATTAAACACTGCAGCACTGTTTAATTTCACTTGCTTCCTCTTCCTCCCAAATGTTTCTCTCCCCCTTGCCCCTCCTGCATCAGCTCTGGCTAGCCGTGGTTGCTGTGATTTAATTCTGCTCCCTGGAAGGCAGGTGTAATGGTCCTGCTTCCAGAAGCAGTGCAATCTAGTCCCGTGTGTCCCTGGCCCTGCCGTCTGCCCTGGCCTCTCCTCGGTCCATGGCCACCTGGCTGCTCTTCAGTGTGCCTGCTGACCACCTTGGGCATGGAACAAAACAACGTTTGTTCCCAAAGTTTCCACTGCCAGGTCTGGTTTTATTTGTGGAAAACAATTTCCTTGCTGAGCTGTGAGATCTGAAAGATCAACAATAATTTACAGGGCAAAATTACAGTGGGTTCTTATAGCAAAAGCTGTACAAGGTGATCTTTTACACCTTCCAAGAACTCCACTGCATAAATGTTTCTGATATTATTGATCTGAATTTCTAAAATTCTGTTTCTGTGGAGTTTCATTTTGGTAGAAGCTGGGGGATGTTTCTTTCCATTTTGGTTTTCAGTCCTGCTTTACAGGAACAGCTGGAACGCTGGTGACGGCGTCGGTGCTGCCGGAACGTGCTGTGCCCGTGTGCCGTGAGCTGCCTCGCGGCCCAGGACGCGTCTGCCGCCCGAGCCTGGTGTCGGGCTGAGGCTGATGAGTGCCCTGCGCTAGACGCGTCCTGATCAAACAAGACCTGCAAGATCTGGCCTTGCCTTATGATCTGTACAAGGCTGAACTCGCAGGGACTGCACAAAAGTGAAAAATGGAACAGTCAATAACAAAACACCGTTCTCAACAGCAGGTAACGTCAATCAAACAATGTTCAGATAAGAAAAATCAACTGTGATCGCTGAAATTTATAAGGAAGCAGGAATGGATCACATCTTCTAGCAGCTTCCTGTTCATATACGGATGCATGTATAAATGTGTCACTTAAAATCAAACTTCGTTCCCAAATTCTCTTCCACTTTCTTAAAGGATTTTTCCATTATGAAGCTCCATGGAGGACGCGGCTGTGAACACCCCGTGGAGCAGCGGCGTTGCCGGCACCGTCCAACACGGGTGAATGCCGAGCGCCAGGCAGGCCCCTGCTCCGGCCGTGCCCGGGCAGCCACGTGTGGGGTGGTGGCCCGGGCAGCGCGTCACCCATCCGGAGCTGCCCAGACACGTGTGAATGCCCTTCTGCTTTTAGACTAAGTACCGATGTTCCTCTTACACACAATTCCTGATACTTTAACCACTGCAGAACGGTTGCGGGGACCGCGGTGCCCAGCACGGAGCTTCCGAGAAAGCAGGCGTGTGAATTTGCAGGCTGCTGGGGCTTCTCAGGGCCCAGTTGTCTGGTCTGCTCGTTTTTCTCAACCAAATGATACTTTTTATGGCCAGTGATGACGTATGTCAAACTTCTAAGTGTATTGCTGCCATCCAAGCATCTTAAAAGTAATGGCTACTGATCTACAAATTTCAATGCTGTTTTGTAGCTTCTCTATAGAAAACTTATTTTCTCCCACTTCCTCTCCTCTAGTCCAAGAAGTCCAGAAGCCAGAAGAAGGCCGTGCAAAGGTGACAGCTGATCCCGATGTCCTGCAGGGTGCCCAGCTCTCTGTCATGGCAGTGGAACCGGGGTGAGTGGGGACCAGGAGGTATGGAAATAGCAGGTGGACAGGAGATATTTGCCATGTGTTTCAACCTTTTTGAAAGCTGGGGTTCTGCAATACAATCTCATCCCTCTGAAAGTGGGGGAAAGGGGAGGGATGAGGGTATAACCTGGCATGGTAGGTGGTGCCAGTAGATGGCACTCAAGAATGTGCAGCATCATTTCTGGGATTTGGAGGACCATCTGAGCGCTGTGCTGTACGAGGTAAGAGCTTTCCTCTGGATGCTCTTCGTTTTTTTCCTCTGCAAGAGGAGGAAAGTGCATTGATCTAACCACGTCCAATGGTGTATCCTAATGCTGTGGAGGAGATGTGGTGTCTGAGGTGCCTACAGGCCATGACTTGAGCCACCGATGGGACCTGGCATCTTGCGCTGGGTGCTGCTGCGGTCCAGCCCTGGCTCGTGCTGCCCGTGCGTGCTGTGTTGGTGTGTCAGGAGCCAAGGAAAGGGCAGATAGGTAGAGGTGCCAAAGTAGCTTTTGGGAATGGAAAAAAATATATAATTTCTTTGTCAAAGTTTTATGGTGATCTCAGTGCTGATTTTAAATGGAAACCTGGGTAAACACTAGCTCATGTATGCTTGGAATTCCCATAAATCTTGATGTGAATGTGACTTAGCTCTGCTAGTACTTGTAGGTGTGAAGTCTGTGATCTTGAGTGAGGCTGCAGTATCCTAGGGCTTGCTCTCCTTGCTCAGAGCAGATCTTTGCTGGCTCTGTAGTGGTGTCTCTCCATAGACTCTTGCTACTGGCAAAACATTTATGTCAACACGGATGAGGCCAAGAAGCCCTTCTAGTCCCACTGCATGTGTTGAATGCGCCTTTTCTAGATGCTTCTTATCGCTTAAGCCAGTTTCTGCATGACTTTCAGCACTGGCTCCCCAGTAAATAATCTATCAAAACTGTATAGAGACACTTGCCTTATTTCTAAAGAATGCTGGAAGCCACTTCCCAAGCTATCTCCAAAACCCACATGAATTGCCCCAAGAGTTTATCACTGGGATTTGGTAACATTATAATTGTTGCCTGATTAGATGAATTCCACTTTTTTTTTTTTTTTAATCTAGTTATTTGACAAACAGTTCTTCTGTTGCTACTCTTATTCTCTGTGACAATAGCTAGAGGAAGTGACTTTCAGGGCAAAACTGTGCTTGGAGTTGCATTGATTTAGTGATTTGTGTCATGTTCCTCTTGAATTTTTGTAATTCATACTCATTAACCTGAAAATGTTCTTGCAATTTTCTTCCCTTAGACATTTTTAAAGAACAAAAGTAGCTTCTATTTATTTCAAGCAGCCTGAGGACACTAAATAGTATTTAAATCAATGAACTTATTTCTTTAAATCCTTGATGCAAATAGTATTTCTGYTTTACTTCCATCTTTTGAAGAGTTGAACTAAATCATTGGATTAAAACAACAAATGCATCTATGCTGCCTAACTTCTCTTGCTGGTAAATAAGTAATATGGTCCTAATTCTGGTGTCATTTGCTTGCTTGTCTGGCGTGGCTCCGCTGACGTTGAGGAAGCCGCTTCCTGGTTTCCGTGCCTTGCACCGCTCCCCGCGCTCCGTGCCCTCCGTGGGGATTTGCTTGTGCAGGCCCGCCTAGGGAGGAGATGTGTGGGTTTGGGCAGCCGGGACATCGAGCCGCATCCGCGCGGCGCTGCGCTGGGTTTAGGGGCAACGTGGGGCGGGGGCTGCAGGGCCGAGCCTGGCCGGGGGCTGCCCCACGGAGCCCCCGCGCTGTGCCCCGGCCGCTGCTGCCCACCGGGACGCCCCCCCCGCGTGAGCCCGTGCGAGCTCTGCCGAGCCTTCCAGCAGACACCACGGGCTGTGGGAATTTGTCATTGTTCTCTTGACTCTCTTATTATTCATAAGCTATGCTTGTTATACACATGCCATATCCATTTGTGCTCTTGATACTAAACACATCTGTTAGTCCTCTAAAATTAGCAGCAGTGCAGGCAGGTTTGGTGCTGGCAATCTCCAATCTGCTGGAGCTAAAGGGTTTTTGTTTTGCTTTGGAATATCACTGGAAAAACTGTTGTTCCCCTTGGAAAGCTGTAGATGGGATTCACCCAAAGTGCTGTTGGAATTGGTGAAAAGGGTTTCCTGACATTATTAAATTTTGTTATTGATATAGCAGAGTTGTACCTAGGCTGGTAGCCTCAGCAGGGAGCCCAAAGCAGGCGGCCTGGCTTGTCCCCTCTTTTTGAGGAGGAGGGAGGAAAAATGAAGACTTCCAGATTGTGAGTTCATCTATTTAAAAATGTGTTGTCAGCTCTTGTAATAAATATCCAGTTGCTTTTGTGGCCCAGTGAACAGGCCCTAGATTCATTCAGTCTGCTCTAGGGCATCCTATTCCCTTTCCAGGTCATACTCCACACTACCCACACAAGAAATGGGGGGGGGGGAAAAAAAATGTGTAAGAATCACACCCTCAAAAGCCAGCGGAGAGGAGACCTCAGACGGTCAGTGAAACTGCTGCAAAGGAATGGGGGTCGTACATTGCTTCCCTGAGCAAGGTATCTCCTATTTCTATCCTGCTCTCCGCCATAAACAGTTTCTGGGGCAAGGTGGAAAAGGGCAGGTGCAAAAGCACGTCAGCTTTTCCTCCATGACAAAGGCTTGACCCTGCTTAATTCACACCCTGTGAGATTGGAGAAGTTCTAAATTCGCTTGTTCTTCTTTCCCAGGCCCCTTTTTGGGGCCAGGCTGCAAGTTCATGTGTCCAAGCAGTAACCTAACGAGTAAGCCAGGGGCTCTTCCAGGATGTGAAATCCATCCCTCTGGGCTGTTCTTACTCGGAGCAGGGATCTGCCCCACTGGACTCTTACATTTTAGACGGGTGCTGGCAAGTCAAGCTGTTCCTTTGGCTTTGTGGGGGTGGGGATGGTGTGTAGTAGTTTTGGGTGTGTTTTTTATTCAGTAAGCATCTATAAACCCTCTTTAATAAATGCTCTACTTTTCTGTATGCTAACTTCTTTAAATATAACCAAGTTCTTTATTCATGAAGTCTGATGAAGCATCTCCTTCAGAGAGGGCAATTTAGGCTAGACATCAGGAAAACCTAACTAATGATTAAAATAGTGAGGCACTGGTGTAAGTTGCCAGGAGAGCTTAAGGAAACTCCATTATGGGAAGTCTTTAAGAATAAGTTTGGCAGGTATTATCAGGAATGATTGAGATATAATTGATCCTGACTTGGAGCAAGAGAATGAGCAGGAGGCTTTCTTCTTCCCTTGTTCTGTATGATTTCCAAGAATTAAAAAAAAAGTTAGAATTGAATGATTCAATGTTACCAAATGTTCCCTCCCCTCTTTCTAAGGGAATTTTTCACGAAATTTCAACTGAACGTGCAAATACTTGAGCACACTTTGTGATTTATGTCACATGTCAAGGTCTAAGCCTCTTGAGGATGCAACTCCACATCCTTAAATACTTAAATATTTTTCCTTCTTTCTCCTATTGCCTAATAAGTTTGGTGTGTTGCTAACAGCCACTTTGAGTTGTCGTTTCTCTACTGATGCTGCAATACAGGCAATTACAGTGAAAGGAACAACGCGCAGCCACCTTGCGCAGGACGGCTGAGCCAAACCTCCATCCCCACAAATCACAACTAGAACAGAAAGCTTTAAGCAAATATTATTCAACTGAATTCAAAGGAAGAGTTGAGTATTCTGGAAATGACTCATTGTGAGGGTGAAGAGCTACCTTGAAATGTTGTCTTGAGGGCTGCTTTATTAAATACATGAGGGAACTGACTAACAACAAAACTGATGCAGAATGCTGATGGTATTTTGACCTTTAAAGCCTTTATGAAAGTTGTAATTTGCTCATTTTTTAATTTAGGAAGGCAGTAATATTAGTCATTCTTTACACTCGCTTCTTGAAATAGGCACATATATTTGCAACTTTTAATGGTCAGAATTAGTATTTTAGCTTTGTTTATTAAAGCTAAATTATTTAAAATAGCCTGTTGTCTCTAAAAGTAGCATTGTATGATAGCGTGATTGCTTCCTATTTCTCATTGAAGTGATGGGCAGAAGATAAAGGAATCTTAAAATAGCAGCCTCTCATACCTGAAATTCATACGCAAAGGCATTTTGTTGCATGTTTTGTTTCCTTTTGCTAAACTATAGCAGTCAGTTCAGATGTGAATGTTCAGAATAATCAAATAATGCCAAAAGTAGTGCATCTCATCTTAAACATTTAGCATTTCTTTTGCATGTTTTGCTTAAGTTGGGATCCTTCAAGTTTAAATACCACTGTTCAGAATAAAAATATTTACCCTGATAGCGGGGTGAACGTCCACAAAGCTGCTGTCGCAGGTTTTGTCAATGACCTGCCGTTACCCGAGCTGTCTGTGGCAGGAACAGCGCTCCGAGCTGTCCAGCGTGCCAGGCGGCTCCTCTGGAAAGCGGCCCGTTTGGCTCCTGGTCGCTCATTAGCAGCTCCTCTTTGTGAAGATAAAGCTGGTAGTCGTGGATGCGTTCCAGGTCTGAGGAACTGAAACCGTACCTGGGGAGACGCCAAAGTCTGGAGTCAGCCGAGGTAGGGCAGGAGCACGTGCACGAGCCGGGAGCTGGGGACATGGTTTGCTCAAAGGCAACCGCAGAGCTGGAAAGCGCCTTCGCTCCTGGGTGCCTCTTTGTCTGGTCAGGAGATGGCACTTCAGTGGCACAAAGGAGTCTTGCTCCATGCAGGCTTCAGAAACCTAAGGTGATATTCAGTGAAAGCTTTAATACTAATAACAGATATACTCCAGTTAATATTTCCTGATAGAGATGGGCCAAAGCTTGAGCTGCTTTCCAAATCCCCGGGACTTTGCAGGTTGGAATTAAAATAGAGTATTTATGCAAACCACAAAACTGATTTTGGCTTTAGAACGTGAAAAACTTGCCTGATGAATTTTTGCCAAATAAAACCACCCTGGCTTTTATTTCATTGCAGATTTTCCAAGAGAGGATACTTTTCAGAAAATCCATTGACCTAGGCCAGGCAAAGGAACGAGTGAAGAGAGTACAAAAGTTATAACCATGTAACTCCAAAACCCTCTAAACCTACCCCAGGATAGCTTTGCTGAAGCCAGTGAGGCTCTTTCTTTGATACTTGTGATTTTTCAGCCAAGGTCACATGAGAATAGCAAAGCTGCTTTCCCGTCTAAGAGCTATCTCCCGAGTTCAGAAGTTTGCCAAAGACAATGTGTAGACTTGAACAGCTAATAACACTTTGTATGCAAGGCAGTTTTCTGACTTTGAAGTAGTTATGCCCAGTAAGTAATGCCACCCCCATGTAGCCATGGGGAGCAGAAGGGCCACTATCGAATATCCTGGGTTCTTACTGAGCAGACTTCAGAAAGGCTTAGTCTCATCTAATCCTATACTTGTCCAGGTGCATTTAGACTCCTGCTTTCTCCATTCACTTCACAACCTAGGTCAGGTAGAGGGAACCTATGCAGAGAAGAACCTTGCTCTTCATTTCTGCTCTCCGGTCTTTTATGCAGTATTTCTGGGTGAATTGACTGCAGCTAGACTCTTCTGTTCTGGCTCCCTGCTTCAGACCTCCTTTCAAGATCCAATTTTGGAAAAAGCTAACGACCCATCATCTCCCATTATTTCTGATTTGTCATATGTAGAGTCATTTGCACTTCAGCTGTTCTGTGAACTTCTCCACCCTTGCATGGGTGGCGGAGGTGAAGGTGAGAGCTGGGCTTGGGCACCAGGCAGCCCGTGCGGTCCCTGCTCCCTGCGGCTCGCTCGTGTAGGCGCTAGGAAGAAACGTCCACGCAGGTCTTTTAAAGACGTCAGGAAGAAATGCCGGTGCTCCTTCCGAGTGTCTGCTTGCCCTCAAACGGAAAATACAAGTGAAAGGACCTGAATTTTGCCATTAAGGCGGTGAACTGCTGCTTTCTGCGGGAAAGCTTTGGAGGTTTTGCTATATGAAACTTCCCAGTCATACATTAAATGTTTGCAGGATCTGCGGTTTCATCTGCACTTTTTTTCCACAACAAATATAAATTCCTGCAAAAATTTTAAACGCACACAGAAAAATTCTTATCCTCCTATTTCCTGTTACTTTTTCATAGACTCCTCCCAGCTTATATGCAAAATGCTCAGAGGAAAAGATTAAGATGGAGAAGCTGACGATGTGTCAATGTGTTGCTTCTTGCAAGATGGGCGTGCTAACGCTTTGGCATCACAGAAGAGTAGAAGGCAGTCAGATATGGTCAAAGAAATGATGAAACCAGATGCAAGATTAATTAAAACCACTTCCATTGATTCATGCTTCCAATGGTTTTCTCGGCTCTGATATTTCACTGCTGTATATTTTTCCCCTGAAATTCTTTATACCTTGTGTGCATGTGACATCCCAGCTACCAGCTGTGGAAATGATTGTGTAGTCACTAAAAATTGTGGCTTTCGGTGAGAAATGAGCAGCAGAAATGCAGAAGGTATTAATGCACAGTGTTCTGTCCTCGTGCACATCTAAAGTACTGAGGAAAGAAATGAAACCCTACAGAATCAGGGAATAATTTTGGTTGGATGGGACCTCTGGTGATCTCCAGTCCAACCTCTGGCTCCAGTGAGATCAGGTTGCCTAGGGACTTGTCCAAAATAAGTCCATACCTAGGGTTTCTGTGAGCTCTTTGATACAGCCATGGTTTTACTTTGTAGATTCAAAACGCATCTGAAAAACAGAAGGTTTTGATCAAAAATAGCTTCTGTTGCCTCCAACTGTACCTCTGTGGTGTTAACAAACAGACTTTCCCCATGCCAGGGATTTCTCGGGCACCCAGTTCCTGCTGTGCTTAGCAAACGTGCCCCTTTCTGCCCAGGAACCCCCCTTGGGGGGAAGTGACTCCTTCCCCTACCTGCGTGGAGATGGAGGGACCTGCTTTGTGGAATGGGGCCATCCCAAACGGGGGCAGAGGAATCCTGGGAAGCTCCTTGGCCGCCTGCCGGGACCTGGGCTCCGCAGCGCCCGCGGCTCAGCTTGGCGGGAAGCCCCGTGAGCCCGCGGGGCTTTGGGGCTCGCGTCGCAGGCGGGTCCCAGCGCCACTGCCTGCCTGCGCTGCCTCCGCACTGTCAGTTCTATCCCTGGCTGACACCTTTGATTTTGGAAGTTGTCTTCATTTTCCAGAGCAAAGTATGTACATTAGCTATTTTTGGATAGCGTATATTTAATCTCCTGCAAGAAATGGAGCAATTCACTTGTTCCTTATTTCCAGAGCCATTACATTTCTCTTGGTGACAGCTCCAAGGCACAGAAATCCATAACTTGTTTAATGTCTTCATTTGGGTGATCTAAAGACGTCCAACCAAAAATCCAGTGCTGTTCTACCAGGAGGAAAACAGCAGGCAGCACCTTCTAGATGAAGCAGTTTATTTTTCCTCTTGGGAAAAAAGGAGCGTTAAAAAATAATTTTTGAATGGTTCAAATACCTGCTTGGAAGTCAAATTAGAAAATTACTGCCTGTTCTTCATTTTGTCTGGTCATTGCTTTAGTTTATGTTCAGTTGCTGATAAACAGTGGACTTTGCACCATGTAAAGTGTATTTGGACTCTTAGTCCAAGTGAAAAATGAGTGATCTGTGCCAGGATTGAAATGTGCAGGGAGAAATCTGGGACAGCCACAGGGGCTGCCAACGGAAATAACCGATGGAAGATTTTACTGTGTTTAATTGAAAACACACAAAGTAGAGGCCTGGATTGTGAGGCGGCGGAAGGGCCACGGCGGGGCCGGAGCGCGGCCAGGGGCGCACGCGGACCCGGCCCGCTGCACCGCGCAGGGGGCGCCCGCGGTGCCGGCGCCTCCCCCACGGGGGAACGCGGCTCTCGCAGGGGCTCCCGCGCGCCGCACCGGGCCGGCAGTCCTGGGGCTGCGCGGAGCCRCTTGGGCAGGGCGGCGAGGCAGGCCGGGGCTCGCGGTGCGCGGGCGCTGCTGCGCTTGGAGCACGTGCTGCTGGTTCTGCGCAGGGCGTCTGCGGGCGCGCGGCCCCAGCGGGGAGCGGCAGCAACGAGGAACGGGCGCCGCGAGCCAAGGCCGCGTTTGCGGCCGAGGGTGAGCGCGGGGAGCTCCAGAGGAGACCAGCGTGGCTGAGGTGCAGCCGTCAGGAGCYGCGTTTGGGGCCAAGGTAAATAACAAGTTGAAATAAGGTAAAGAACACAGGGTCATGCCACTGCAGCAGTGCAAAAATACTGTCTCTGTTACGTGCTCGAGAGTGATGAAGTAGCTCTAATGAGGAGGCTGATGGCTGTGGCACAGACTAATGGTGTTTGGTCTCGTACAGATTAAACCACTTGTTGGTAATAGCGCAGTTCACATGCGGAAGGTGCCGTGGTGTTCTGCTGGCGGTCCTGGTTGGCTCGCCGGGAGCCCGGGAGGCTCCGTTTCTTGGTTTTGCTTTTCCATTTGCTGCCTGTTTCTTGCCGCCGGTTTTCACGCTTGGACGGCTGCACGACGCCTGCAGAGCTCTGGCGTCAGCCGTCAAGGGCTGCCGGCTGCGCCGTGCCTGGCCCCACCCTGGAGGAGGCTGCTCCCATCGGGAACACGCTGCTTCCCGGTGGCCGAGGCCCCACCGGAGCGGCGATCCTGCCTCCCACCGCGGGCCTCGGGCTGCTCCGCGGGGCCCTTCCCTGCTGCCGGGGTGCCGTCCCGGCACGGCTGCCGGAAGGGTCACGGAGCTGCGCGATGCTCCTGGTCATGGAGCTGAGCGACGCTCCTGGTCATGGAGCTGCGTGACGCTCCTGGTCATGGAGCTGCGCGATGCTCCTAGTCGCAGCTCCCGTCGCTGGTGGCTCTTACTGACACTGTTAGCCGCAGAGTAGGAAAACACAGGGAAATACTCCATCCTGCCTTAAAAAGCGACATGTTTGTTTCCAGTCCTCAGAGGGAGGAGAGGTGAGGAGCGGGCGCTGGCATCACGCAGCTGCCGAAGTCGGGAACTGGGGAAGAGCCTCYGTCCGGTGTCCGCGTGCGGGCAGGTGAGGGGCAGAGCCTGGGGCAGCCGAGGGGCCCCCCGTCCCTTCCTGCTCGCCCGCGAGGGCCGCCCCGAGGCGGGTGCGGTTCCACGCGCCCTGCGTGTGCCCGGGGCGCCGTCCCCAGCGAGGCTGCGAACCCGCTGCTCCTGCGGCCGGGCACAAMGAGCCCGGTGCTCGCGGCGCGGGCGGAGGGGCTTCTCACCACGCTCCTCGGGCCCACCCAGGGGCTGTCCTGGTTTTCTGATTTATTGTGAACCAACTTGGGTGAATGGAAGTACCAAAATGCAAGAAAACGGACGTTTTGCTGTGTGGTATTTAGCAGCCCTGCTGTGTGACGTGCAACTAGAGCCTGTGCAATAGCGCGAGCACGTCTGTTATTAGAAACAGTTACCAGTGGGAAATGGCGAACTGCGTATTCTCTACGGTTACCCACAACATAAGAGCTGTAATGTGAAACACGTCGGGCGAGCAGAGCCGTTCACCACCGCAGGAAACAGGAGGCCGGCGTTTCCAACCCGGCCGAGCTGCTCTGTAGCCCCGTTCACCTGCCCTTGCCGCTGCTCGGCTCCCGCCTCCAGCGTCGGCACCTCTCCCCTCTCCGCCTTGGTCTCGTGCTGCTCCGTTCTTCCCTTTCTGCCGGAACGTTGGCCCTCGGAAGCAGCTTCTTCTGCGGCTCCTCCTGACCCTCGTGGCTCTGCCTTGCCCGTCGGGTGCAAGGTCGTGGTCACGGGCTGTCAGCGCTTCGGGCACCTGAAGCCTGCAGGGAATGAAATGGTTTTCCCTTCGGTAACTGACCCGCCTGATGTAGGAACGAAGCCTTTGTTTTGCTCGCATTAGCCCAGTCTGATCCCGTGCTAGAGGAAATCGATGTGATTATTCAGTTAGCAGCGCGGGCGGTTGATGCAAACACATGTGGCCTTGCATTTAAAGAAACCTAGGGAGCTACGACTTTATAACCGCGATGGGCACGTCCCGCCACAGCGACAGGGCACTAATCTGTCCTACAGGTGCCACGGGAGGAGTCCATGTGGCCTTCCTTAGCAACTCAGTATTTTACCTTGCAGATCCCTGAATGACAGATCCTCGTTACCGTTTGTAAACCCCTCATACAACCCTAGCCCGTTATTTAGCATTTCTCCCATGGGCGGTGGGTAGGCAGCTGAGGGCTCCGATCTGGAGCTCAACTTTGTAAGCCGCGCTTCTAGAACTGTCCCCCTCCAGCACGCTGCAAAGCTTTGAACGTAGCGGTAGGGCAGTGAGCATTGCTGGTCCCTGCATAACGCAGGAGATGTCTGCTCATGTATCAACCCCTGCCTACAGCACTTAGACACTATTGTTTGGCGTTTATGTAACAGAAGAGTGATGCAAGGCAGAAAAGAAATCATTCTCGCCAAGGAATATACACTGCTTTAAACCCTCTCGTAAACAGCCTAAAATACCTAGAATTAGCAATCTGGCCTCCATCACCTGGGATGCAAAGGGAGAGAAACTTGAAGCTAATTTTAGTTACGTGACTTTAAGTGTTTCTTAACGACTGTTCTGCCAAGGCGGTGTCATTTGGGTTGGAACGCGTTTCTGCCTTGGCGAAAAAAATGACAATATGCGCTTGTGATAGCTGCTTTATTGAAAAGCCACGGAAAGTTTGCACGGACACACTTCTCGCTAAGTACTTTGGCTAGGCAATAAATGTTAAGTAAGTAGGAAAAACAACTGTGTCTTAAATATCGATGGTGCTGTACAGAGAGCAAGAGACCTATGACCTCTGTTTGGCTCTTGTTTTAGCTCTCAGGGACCACCAGTTTTATGTGCCTAGAGGGTTTTGTTTTCTCATACCCTGGAGATTCTTTTTTAATTAAACTTCCTAAAATTAAAAGTGAGACATGAAATTATGTGCGGATTTACGAAATCTGGAAGCATAATCTGTCCTGTAAATCTCAATATGCTAAAAGACAGGCCTGTTTCCAGTAATTCTTTAGCAGTCATTGCCTGGATTATTCTAGTCCGGCCTCTGAGCAGGAGTTTAAGATGACAGTAACGTAACTGCTCCTTCCCCACCACGCGCCATGTGCGAAAGGTATTTGCCAAAGGAAACAAAACAAAGCAGTTGCTGCAGTTCCAGGCTTGGAGGATCTGTCCTCAGGGAGCTCCTGGAATTAACACAGAAAGGTCAAGTAAATAACATAAACATTTTCTAGTCTTGAGTTTCACTTGATTAAAAAGGAACAGATACTAATTAGTGATATTAATTACGCATAACAATCTCAAATGAGTCCAAGAGAAACCATTAGAACTAAAGTGGCTTATTGCTGGATTCAGAAGCTGTTTGTTTTTCTTATAAAATAAATAAGGAATTTGCATCTGCTTTTGCTGGGAGCGAAGATGTTTATAAGCCCACGAAGCTGCCGCTGCTTGTGCGGCRGTGCCGCTTCCCGGGGCTCGGAGACGCCCCTGCGGAGCGGCGCGGGGGGCGGGAGCCCTCGGCCATGGGGCCCGCGGGCGCAGCCCGGGCGCTCGTGAACCCCCCGTCTGCGGCCGCGGCGCGGTTGTTGCTGATGGCAAACGGAAGCTGCGGGACGGCGGCCGGCGTGTTTGAGCAGCGGGTCTCGTGCTAAGACATACTCTGGAATGTCGTTTATCCCTGGAGGAGCCGAAGGTTTGGTTAAGCAGGTTGTTGGTGGTTCTTTCACCTATATGATACGCTGTAACAGCAAGCGCGCTTGGCATGATATGCAGGTGCATCTCTTGATTTTGCTCAAAAAAACATAAAATATTGCAAAGTGTAGAAAAGGTGGCCAACATTTGTGGGTGCTTCTAGCAGCCAGTGCTGCAGTGATGGTGTCCGTGCGCGCGGCCTGGAGCCCGTCGGTGTGCCGGCGAGCTGAGGAGCGCGGTGTTGTGCCTGGAGATGGTGCGGCTAGGCTCATGCTCCGCTTTGGGCTTGCCTGGGCTTCGCGGTTGTTGTCTTGTTTGTTTTCTTTCATTGCTGGCCCTTGTCCGTAGGGGTCTGTGTGCATTCGACCCCTTTCTTCAAGCAGTGCGTWACTTAGGATCTTTACCCCGGCTGCCCCGCGGCGGTTGGGTGTTTAGAGCTGGATTCCAGGGCGGACTGAACCATCCCCCCTTCCACGGTGTGTCACAGCGAGGTGCCCCTCGGTGAGCGCGGCCCCTCCGGAGACGCCGTTCGTTCTGCAGCGCTCCCGGCCGTCCCGACGCCGGCGGAGCGGCAGCCCCGGCCCTCGGCCTCGCACGGGTGAGCCGGGGCCCCGCTCAGTTTAACAGTGCAGAAGGAGCAAGCGCAGGTGTCTGTAGGAGAAGGGAACTTTCTTTGCAGAGCTCCATCAATGAATAGCAGATGTTTTCTCTAAAGCCCTGTGGAGCGGTGCCAGGGAATGGCCGGGGTGATGCGGCGTCGCGGTCGCCCACGTTCTCCGCGGGAACCGTGCACGCTGCGGGACGGCCAGCGCGGCGGGGGAAYGGTGGCTGTGGCCGGAGCACCCAGGCGAATGTGCACACAACATGACGTCCAGGTCCTCGTTCCCGGCTTTTTCCACCATGACCGTGCTGGGCATGGGGATGGCRGCCTGCGAGCTCTCACCGACCGTGCTAGTGGAGGAAGGCTGTTTTTTGGGAATACATACGAAGAAATGTGTGCTTATTTTCATTGGCCTCCTAGAAGTGTCTTTGACAAGCATTGCCATAATGTTGTTTATATAAGTAGAGGTACCCATATATGAAGCACTGAAGTCCTGCTGTGTTATAAACATGGGAGCCGGGTTAAGCCCGAGATCCTCTTGAGTATCTATGGGATGCTGCCATTCTACTGACATATGGTAATGTTTTCTCCAATAATCTCCTGCAGAAGTTGGTCTGGGCCAAGCAGTCATACATTTAAATTCCATAAAATATATAGCAGAGTTTATAAAGTTATTAGGACAGAAATGTTTTTGAAGATCTCATTTCTTTGTGCAATATGCAGCTTCAGCAAAAGATAGCTGTAAACAGATATGTTAACTGAATGCAAAACCCTTTTTAATGTTTACTCTCACAATCCTAATGGTGGATTTCAGCCAAAATGTTTGTCTAGCTTCTTGCCTTAAGGTTCCTACTTCAGATTCACAGCTGAATGTTTGTGTGTGATGGATGATTATTTAAAACTGCTGCTCTCTCCAGTACTCAAAATGCCAAAGTCAGTTTTTGTTGCAAGTTGTAATGTAAATTTAGAGCCAGGTTCTGCATGTTCTTCATGTCAGTGTTTGTACATGAGGATCAAAGCTTGAAGGGTGTCTTAAGCAAAAGTAACCGGAGAAGAGAATCAGGTCCTTCAGTTTCAATCAAAGAGTAGTAAATAGCGCTATTGTGCCTCTAGTAAATAATTGTTTGCTAAAGGAATCGAACTAAGGCAGCACCAGGATCTTTATGGCAGTTAGAAGTCTGCTGCCTAGAGCTGCTGCCGCGGGCTCSAGCGCCGGGCAGGGCAGCCGACGGCAAAGGCGTCCCGGCTCTCAGCAAGTGCCAGCGTCCCCGGGAAGGAGCCGAGCACTCGGCCCGAGCCGGCTGGCCCACGGGGACGTAGCGCAGGTTGCTGGGGCTTGTCCGAAGCCYGGGGCAGAACTTTGGTACCAACTATGGCTGCTTTTGAACTGCTGCACTGCAGCACAAGCGGTGAAAGGGGCTGTGGCAGCCCGGGCTGCGCCAGAGCCCCGAGCGCGTGAAACGCGGAGCGAGGCCGGGACGGGCTGCGCTGGTGTCGAGGGCTGGGCCCAGCCCGATGTCCAGCCCGACGTCCAGCCTGATGTCCAGCCCGGCACCCATGTTAGAGTGCTCCGTCCTGCACCTGCACAAGGCAGGGCGGTGCAGAATGAAGCGTAAACAGAGGAGATTTGGAAGTAAATTGAAATGCAGCAGCCTGGGGAGCCGCGGCCAAGCAGTGGGGYGGTCGGGATGACGGTGCAGCGTCGGCGCACGGGGAGGCCGCGTCCCTTAACCGTGCTCTGAACGGAGCCCTCTGCTCCTCCCGCCTCCGGGAAATGCAGAACGCGGTTCAACGAGGCTGCTGATGAGGGTGTAGTAGAGTAAGGTGCACCTGAATTGCCCAATCTAGCGACTGGCTGTAAATTTATATGAAGCTTAGACTTTCACAGGGATTATTTTGCTTGTATTTAATCTAAGTCTAAATAGAAACACTAATAAAGAGATTAATACAAATTCTGGTATTTATGCACTGAACAGTGTTTATCCATATCTGTTGTGTTGTTTGGCTGCCTGCTTAGCCAGCCATCAAAACCAGCACGATTCCTCTGCTGGGTTTCTTCTCGGATGCTGTTTCCAGAACTCATCTTCTCGATTCCCTCTCAGTTCTCCCGTGCAGCCGAGTGCGTTGAGAGCCTCCAGCTCCCCGCGTTCGCCCGGCGCCAGGAAACAAGGTGCGCGGTGCGCGCACCCTCCCGCGCTCCTGCCTGCATCCCCGTGGCGGCARTCTGGAATTCTGAGCAGGAGCCTTGAAATCGGAATGCGTCGTGAGCGCAAAGCCGAGCCCAGGAGGAGCGCGCGGCCCTCGGCGCCGTCCCGGTGAGGTTCGTGCRGTGGCTCTGGGCTCTGGGGGAAGGCGCCAGGGAAACACAACTGCGGGGGTTCTGCTGTGACGTTGCCAAATGCAATTTTATGTTAAGTAAACATTTGCATGCGTTTTATTCCCACCTCTGTAACCAAACCTAAACTAAGACGTTGCCCAAAAACATGTATTTTGGTTTGGTTCCTGATTTTAAGGTTTAGATAAAGCTGAAGAGCTTTGTTTTTTGTCTTCAGTCTTCATTACTAGCCCACGTGTAGCTCATGAATCAGAGCAGACTGGCTGCTCTCCCTCAGCTAGTTCGTCTGGGCCAGGCTGGAACATCTGATTGCTGTTACGTGGCGGAGCGRAGTCGGCAGGGACGGTCGGGACCGGCTCCGCAGCTGCAACAGCAGCATCCGATGGGAGTGGGAGCGCGGGGGGCCAGGTGCTGCGTTGCATATGGAATGGGGTGATCCCGGGAGGGCCCTGCTGCCCCTTGCACTTTTTAAGGCCTCGCTGTTGGCCCTTGAAGCAGCTAGGGTCTAGGCAGGCATCCCCTGGCAATTCCGCAGATCCCCAGCCCGTCACCCGAGCCTCGGGCTGCTCATCTGCCCGTGCTGCCCCCGCCGTCCCTGCAGCCGAGGGCYGGCAGCAGCCTCCAGTGCCTGCCTAGGGCGGCGGGAGACGCGGCGCCCGGTTTGCAGAGGTTTGCGCTAGGAAGGTCTTAGCTGATGGTGTCTGGTCTGCATCAGTCGGAGGCTTTCAGACCCTGATGTYTGGGGACTGTTGTCATCTTGATTTATTTCCTGGTTTTGAAAGGTCTGAACTTGTACRTCCATCCTGAACCTGTGCCTGTCTGCTCGGCCTTTCCCTGAGCCAGCCTCCCTGGGGGCAATTCCGTGTGCGGAGAGGAGAGACCTCCGTGTGTGGGAGCGTCTCCTGAGGCTTCTGAGCACCTGTGGGAGCTGCAGTTTGATCTGGGTTATTCAGAGAAAAGAGTGGAAAGATATTTTAAAAAATACGAAAACGCTGTTGTTGGAAAGAAGGGAAAGGGCTCTGCTTTGGAAATCTCTTGCAAAAATGAGCCAAATTATTCGATCAATAACCTATTCCCAGAATGTCCCTCTCCCAGGGGAATTTGCAATAGCGCAGTCAGTGGCTGAGTAGCCAGGAAATTGGGCACTTAAGCAGAACGGATTTGTGAGCAAGATGTGAAGAGCTCCATCGATTCCGCCGGGCTGCAGAGCCGAGGGGGCTGCCGCTGGAGAGGCGCGAGCAGCCGCGTGCCCAGCGCCGCGCTCAGCCCGGCTGCAGCCGGCGCGGCCCTGTCCTCGAGCCTTGGGCGAGCAGGGCTGTGAGCGGCGTGCGTCGTGAGCAGCAGAGCCTCGGCGCGCGCGAGCGCTGGGTCTGAGGACACACCAGGCCCCTGTGGTGCTCACGGAGGGCAGCGGGCTTGGCTGGGGCGGCAGGGCAGGAGCCTGCGYGCCCGCCACCCCTCGCTGCAGGGACCCTGCGTGGAGCGCCCGGCCCGTGGAGCGCGGCGCCCGGTGGCGTGCCGAGAGCCCGGGGCTGCAGCAGGGGCACCGCGCGCTGCCGCCACCACGTCCAGCACCAAGTGCTGCGTGGCGGCTCCCGCGGGTACACGGACTGCCCGTTCCGCCGGGGGAACGCTGCTTATCGGCACAGGGCTCTGCAATTACCCGGCTCGCCGCGCTGACTCACCCACTCGCGCGCTTGTTTAGATGCTCGCTGCCCAGCCTGGCCGCTCGCTCCGTTTCCATTATGTTTTTTGTGTTCCTTCCCACGGCTCCCCGTGATTTCATATGAAATTAACTGGCGCTGTGTTTCCCAGCCTTTTAACAACTATTAAAGCAGCTTTATCAAATGATTGCTGAAAAAGACTTTCAAGCTTCCCAAACACAATCATGTATTGAAAGAATAAAGGAAATAGCATTCTGTGTTAGAGTGACTTCACAGGCTTATTTCTCGCTACCAATTAATGGTTTTGAATGAAGCTGTAATTGAGCAATGACTAATACTGAAGACACAGATTGTCTTATCTCCCCTGTTTAGATCTTGCATACAACTTTGGTACCAGCTCCGGCGCAGGCGGCTCCCATATTGTGCTCTCGGCAAGGCTCTCCATTCGTTTATTCATCTTGCTGCACTGATCCATAAGGGCTCCTAGGGAATCAGACGGATTAAGAGGAAAAGGGCTGAGGTCAGAGCCGAGGGACATATGGGAAGCAGCCGCGAGAGCGGAGTGGGCAGGACGGCTCCGTCTGCCCGGGGAGTGCTCGGGGCTGCGCTGCCGGGCTCGGAGCAGCGGAACAGGGGGATGCGACCACAACCGGGCTTCCCGTGCGGCTCTGCACTGCGGGCGCAGCCGGGACCTGAGGGCACAGCTGGGGCCCAAGGGCACTGCGGCCTCGGGCCAGCGCTGGCCACCGCGCCATACAGAGCCCAGGCGCTGGGACCCATCTTGCAGATGGGAATGGGAGCCCCCAGCCTGGCGACCTGCCTTTACGCTCCCCACGGCCCGTCCTCCCCTCGGCACACCGTCCCCTCAGCACACCGTCCCCTCGACCCGTCCTCCCCACGGCCCGTCCTCCGCTCGCCTCCCGACGCGCAGGCAGGGCGAGCGGGTGCCGCTTCCCAGCAGGAGACCTGGGAAGGCCCTTGCTCGGCAGAAGGGGGCCTTTCTCAGTTTCTGTCTGTGTTGTTTATAAATACGTGATGTACTTAGAAAAGTGCTGTTCAATTTACCAATAATGCTGTATTTATTTCTCCCAATTGTGCCTCCTCGCTAAGTAGTATTTCTGCATCCCATTGGCTGCGGGCGACGGTTTCTCAGGAAACTGGCAATTAAGGAGCAGGAAAAATGCCGATGAGTCACAGATACTTATAAAGCACCGGAGAGACGGGTCGGGCTACGGCGGTGGTGGCTGCGCCATGGCCAAAGCCCGGCGCCGTGTCCCGGGCACCCGAGGGGAAGGGATTCTCTGTGAAAGGGTCCAGCTGGCGTCACGTGGGGAGCCGAACCAGAAATAGATTCCCATATGGGCGATGCCCCGTGCCGTGCTACCCTACACTGTGCTACAGGCGCGTGCTGGATCCTTCCTCCCGACTCTGAGCCTCTGTTTCTAGAGAAATTTTCCAGAATTTAACAAGTCACACAGTTTGTGAGCTGTGCCGTTATGTCCTTCACAAATTCTGATGTATATTACTTTAAATATAAAACTCTTACTTCATATTAGAGCTAATCTACAATTTTGATTTAATAAATTGGAGCAAACTCAAGGAAATCAGACTGAAAAATCAGCTTGTTAAGTTTCATATCACCAGTCCTTCAATCGATATAATATGGCAATTTCTGGTGAATAAATTACCAGAAAATTTTATATGTCTAATCACAGTTTCTGTCAGATAGAAATTACCACCTACATCCCAGAGGATGGATTTTTATTATTATTATTATTCTATACAACTGTGAAATTAATTACGCCATTTAGGGTGGGAGTTTATGGAAAAGACACAGAGATTGGTTCTTAGGGAATTATCTTGCTAATATTACTTCAAACATCTAAATAAACACAAGGGATTCACTTTAGAGGGAGATGGAGTCATCAAATGCTTTGATTCTGCTTATCAACTCTTTCCCACTTCAAAGTCTCGTCTTCATTATTTAGCACCAGTTTCGTCTTTATCATTTTCGTAAATGCCCTCTTCTGCTCGGCGCTTTTGAGACTTTTCCCTAAGTGGGTTGTTTATCCACTGGCCCTTGTTGAGCTGCATCTTTATTCTGCATCTTAACTGCACTCTAATCTTGTTCCTAATTACATGTAATGAGTATTTTGGAGTTGATAGAAGTACATCAAGACCTAATAATAATGAAAATGACTAAATCTAGTCTTCCCATTATATTCTATTAGCTCAGATGGTTGGCATCTAGTAGATATAAAAATAGACATTATTGAGATGCTCCCATCTTCCCCAGGTGTTTCATCCCCTTCTCCACATTGTGTTTCAGCATTCCCATCAACAAGAGATTTTCCTGCCGGAGAGGAAGATTTATGGGGTTAGGAGGAGCGTTCAGCACCAAGCCCTGCCTGCTGGGGCTGAATCCAAAGGGCGCCCGGGACCACAACCCAGGCATCAGCTGTGAGCTCCTCTGTCAATTAGAAATGCCCATAATCTGCGACGGTGCTAAAGGAGATGATTCTCAGCATGCAAGAGGACTGCGGCTATTCAGCAATGTTGAGCAGAAGCTTCTTTCTTTCCTCTGTTGCTTGCTGAAAAGAAGCAAATTTTCATTTTGTGACCAAAGAGTGCAAGTTTTGATCTTGTTTTGTTATTGAATTAGCAAATATTCTCTTGTTTATGATCCATGTTCAGAAAGATTGTTTAAAATGTAGATGCAGAAGAGGTCTAACAGTATGACAGCTTTTCCTACCATCCATTCGAGTTTTTTGGGCTTTCTTACCTGGTCCCAAAGCTGCGATCGTTTGCACTGTGCACTGCAGTGCCGACCACGCAGAAATGGGAAAGTCCGGACCTTGCAAAGAGGAGTTTTGACCTGGTGCTGAGCCCAAGCCTCAGGGTCTGCATCTGGGCTCTCCCCAGGGTAGGAGCGAGGACTGGTGTGGTGCAAAAAAGGTTCACAGACAAGTAAATGTAACCTGTGGGGTTACATTATCCTCATCTTTGTCCCAGCCTTTAGCTGCTCTTCTTCAGTTGCAGTCCTYTAAGACACAAGTGTTGAAAACACATCTCCTAGCAGGGAGAGAACAGGAAGTAAATATTTAATCAGGTCCCTGCGTGGCTCTCCATCGTTGCAGCAGGGGCTCACACGCTCCGTTCTTCCTGCTGCATTTCTCCTAGCTGTGTGCTGCTACTGTCGCTAGAGCCCACCATGGACCAACCTCGGGACCTGTTCAGAACAGATTAATTAGCCTCGGAATTAGCCCTTGCGCACAAGTCGGGATGTAATTTCACCACACAACAGCGATTTAGTGAAAAGCATTCAGCCCTTTGGTGTTCTGACCCCGACCTGTTCCCCGCCTCCTCTGTCCCCAGGAGGGGCTCCCAGATTAGCAGCTGGGGCCACGTTTAATTTCCAGCTCTTTGTTTTCCCTGCCCCTCCTCTCCACGAAGAGCCGTATGCTTTGCTTCCTATCACTCAGGGGCACCATCTCATAACAGAAAGACTCATCCCAGCAACCTTCAGATAGTCTGGAAAGTCATTTCCCATAGAAGATGCTGAAAGAACATGTCAGATTAAAGGTGCTCCCTGGTGAAGTGCCATTTGGAAGCAGGAGTGTGATCAGACTAAGAGATTGCCTATTAGCTGCTTGAGTGGTGGAAATGAAACTAGTTAGCAATTCGGCTGTTCCGCGCAGGAGCAYGGCCCCAGCGAGCTTTCCCCAGCCGGTCTTTCCTAACGACAATTATAGGATGCAAATATTTGTCAATCATGCATTTGTTTTGCCCCGTCGCCCCCTCCGCACTGCCCGTGGGGCGGGAGCGGGAGCTGCCGTGGGGCGGCAGCGTTGCCCGTGGGGCGGGAGTGGGACCCCGAGCTCCTGGAGCTCCTGCCCGGCGCAGGGGCCGCGGTGCCGCCTGCAGCCCTCGCTCCTCCCGCAGCGCTCCCGGGTGGCGTTGGCACCGGCAGCGTCGCTGCGCGGGTTGCACTGTTGAACCGCAGGGAAAGCGGCCTCCTTCACCACTATGGAGCCTCACGGAGCCCAGCCCTCCGCCCTCCGCCGCCCTGTGCCCGAGGAAACGCCGGCCCCGGGCCGTGCTCCTGCGTCCCGAGCGCCGCGGAACTCCCTTCCCTGGCAGCCAGGGCGGTGCAACCTTCCCCCTCCTCACACACGGCCCTTTGGGCACCGAGCTGAGGGCTGCGTCGCTATAAATTGTGTTTATAGAAACGGGAGCTAACACATGTAAACGAGCAGCTAGCGCGTGCCATATCTGCTCTGCGATTTTAAGAGCTGCCCTGGGCTGCTGAGTGACACGTTGCCAAAGCGCCGCTGGGCCAGAAAAGCAGAGAAATTATAAACAGAGATAAAGCATTTGATCATAAATGGCTTGCAAATCTTTAATATCGTGAACATTAAGATTTTTGCCCCTGATTTGGATGGCGCGTGCTCCGTGCGCGCCTCTCCTTTGCTCTGCCCCTCCTGCGTTGCTTCGCTCACGGTTTCCCGCTCGGAGGGCTGCACGGCTCCACCCCGCGGCCCCGCAGCCCTCGTGGCGCTGGAGGTGGTGCTGGGCCGGGGGGGACACGTTTGGAGGAGGAGGAGGGCAGCGGGGAGCAAGGCAGGGCCCCGCCGCACGTGGGCTCCTGGGCCGTGCCCGCGCTCCGGCCCTGCTGAACGGGTTGCAGCCACGGCCCCGAGCTCAGACACGCTCACAGACGAGCTCAGCCCCCGCTCCTCTTTGTCCCCGCAACGGGGATCGATGGCTCCAGATGCGTCGCCACGAGAGCCGCGGCTGCGCCCGCAGCGGAGGCTGGGACGCCTCGCGCAGCTGGGGGTGGCGCGGGCTGGGAGCTGATGCTCTAGACGTGGTGTGATTTACGAGTCCTGTCTGGAGTAACAGAAAACAAAGGAAAGCACCTCCTGAAATTGCCACTGTCACTTCTGCTTCCTGTTTGTAACGTTGATTCATTTACACTGATGTCAATGGTGGCATCACAAGCACAGGATCGACGTTGACTTCAGGTAAGGGAAAAAATAAGAGAACATGAGCTCTCAAATCATATTTTGGTGCCAATATCTTCCCTAGCAATAAGAGAAAGAAGAAAAACAATTTCAGACAAGCTCCGGTATATAAGCCACAGTTGTTCCCGAAGCAGAACAATTATTGTTGCTATAAAGGAATGTGTGATATATCATCTGCTCCTTAACAACTCCTTGGAGAGAAAGAGGATTATCGAGGGAGTCAAGGGGAGCAAATATCTAACGCCAATCTTTAATAAAGGAGCTGGAAAGAAATCAGGAAATTATACACTTGTTGGGTTGATCTCAATGGTAGGTGAGAGACTGCAGAAATTAATAAAGGATGAGGTCACACAACAGCTGGAGGAGCGCGAGCCGCCTGTCAGAAACTGTCCAGATGGCTTCCCTAGTTAGTTTTTAAAGGAATAAAGCCTTACCTGACAAATCTATAGGCATGTTCTTAGCAGCTGCAAGACAAAGCAAGGTGAGATAAGCAGTGATCTTATCTACATCCAAGCAGTAATTAATATTCCTAAAGTCCGTGAATGGAGGACTGAGGGGGTAGCCCCGTTACCGTCGTGCGAGGCTGATCGTGGTTGTGGAAATGCAGCCAGCCCCGAGTACCTGGCGCGCGCTCCTGCCTCTGTGCGGAGCCGCGGGGCCCTCGCGCCTCCAGCCTCCCTCCTCTGCGAGCGCCTCCGAGGTTCAGGCAAGGCCAGGGAAAATGGGAATAATTACATATACATTGGTGAGGAATTTCTGGCTTGTTTTGGGTGAGCGCTGCAGCAGAATTGCCTATTGTGCTGCGAATGCTTTGCAGAGCGTCCCGCATAGCTGAGCCCTGAGCGAGCGCGAGCTGGAGCCCGAGGCCGAGCGCGGGGCCAGCTGCTGCGCGCGCTCGCGGGAGGGCCGCGTCTGCGGCGGAGGGTCCCCGTGCCTCCTGCTGCGCCATTCCATGAGCTGCCCGGGACAGCAGCACCGTGTCTGCAGGGACCACGTTTGTGCTGCCTGGAAAACCGCCCATGGAGCAGTGTCCGTGCGGAGAACAGCCCTAACTGCAGCCTGAGGACGGGTCGTCCTCAGGGCCGCGCTCCGGCTTGTAGCCATGTAGCCACATGCAGTACCAGGATGTCCGACTCCAGGGATAATCCATGAATTTCATGGCAGTGTTTTTCTTAGCTCTAATTCCCAGACTCATGCGAATGCGTACATTTCTTTTGGTTTTAACACAATGTGTTGTACTTCAGGCCTTAAATTGCAGTGAAATACTGGTGGCTGGGAAATGCATCAGAAAAGAAACTGCAGCAGGTTTGTGCAGCCGGGTGGTCTGTCCATTAGACACCGGTTAATCTGCAGGCTTTGCCTTCCTGCAGCTTGCGCATTTTCCACGGAGAACTCTTGGTGAACTTTGAGCACTGAGCTAATCCTGACTTTGCGTGAGCAAGTTCTCCTGATGGGAATGAGGCTTTAGGGGGCAGGGATCCTCCCACAGCAGAGCTGCGGGCCCTGCCTTGGCCATGGCCACGCCACCGGTTGGAGGGAAGAGCTGAGCATCATCTTGAATCTTGCCCGGCAGCGGGAAGCAGGAAGATAAGTAAATGGTGTGTTCAGTGTTTAGTGAACAAAGTACTATTGTTTTAACAATCATAGCACTGCTGTTTAATTGCAAACATCCTAATTAGTCACTGAGGACTGTTGGAAGCTAGCACCTGACGTTACGTGCACGCGGCTCTGCCAACTTGCATGTAGGTACTGCAAAAAGGCCTGCCAGTTTTCAGACTGATTTATGATGTCTTCCAGACCTTCGCATAACACTCGGCTAGAGGGAAAGACCGGTGTTTTTCCCGTCTCGTTTAGCTACTCAGCCCTCACGCTGCTGCTGTCTGGGCTGGGCGGCCGGACCGCCGGGCCTCCCCTCCCGGCTCATCCCAAGGCTCCCCGAACGCCACGTGCCCAGCGAACGCCGGGCGCTGGCTGCAGCTCTTGGCGTGTGCTGCGACGGGGGAGGCTGCGGCCCGGGAGCCCCCCGCCCCGCGCAGCCAGGGCTCCCCACACGTGCAGCATGAATGATGTGTGTCTGGATCTCCTTTTCCCTAACGGCGCATGCAGACCGAGGCATCGGAAGCTGTGCACACCCTTGATTCCTTCAGGGGCTTCTCGGCGGCTGGATCCTCCCGCCGTGTTCCAGACACCTTCACCAAAGCCCGGGGCTGCTGCTGTGGCTGCACGGCTGGGTCCCGCTTGGACACGCGGCTCCTGCTCGGCTCCCGCTCAGACACGCAGCTCCCGCTCGGCTCCCGCTCGGCTCCCGCTCGGACACGCGGCTCCTGCTCAGCTCCCGCATTGGCACACAGCTCCTGCTAAGCTCCCGATCGGACACGCGACTCCCACTCGGCTCCCACGCGCTCTGGCCAGCTCCACGGCCGCTCGCAGGGCCACCCGCGAGCCACGAGCCACGAGCGGAGTTCTGCTGATAAAGGTTGTTGAAAGTAGATAAGGGTGAGAGGAAGGGGAAGTGCTTGTAAACAGGCGCTGTCCGCTTTATCTCCACATCCTTTCGCACTTCCTGGCTTGGGAAGTCCCCGCCGGGGATGGCGGAGCCGGCGGCAGGGAGGGCTCCGCACCGCGAGGGCTGCCCCATCTGGGGCACGGACGCCTGCGCCCGAGTCCGGATCCCCAACATCTCGGCCCCAGCGCGTGGTCTCAGGTGCCTCTTTCTGGCACCGTCCTTCGCACGAAGCTGTGCTTGGAGCTTCTCCCTTCATTCATTGCTCTTCATCTTGGTTAGATTTTGTATAGGAACAAGGAAGAAGAAAACCCAGCATTTGATCAGTCGTGTAAAGCTTTCCAATCTGTACTACTTTTGAAGCTTATGCAAAGAAAGTTTTTCTCGTTTTTGTTTTCATTAAAAAGCTGAAATACAGATGTGTGTCAAAGCCCACGCACTGCAGTCTTCCCTGTCTTGTCCCTCTTCTGACTTTCATTTTATTTGTCTCCCGGTTTTGCCATTTCATTTTATATTCTCTCTCCTCTTCATTAAATACTGACTACTGCCCCCTTCATTTTTTAATCAGTGCCAGTTCACTAAATCATGGTGCAGATTTTTTTAAAGCTCTGCTATTCAATAGAACAATGTGCAGGGACATAAATAGCTGACAAACAAGTCTGTTTATTAACATTTAGAAGTGTCCTCTCTAGAAGAACTCTCTCAGAGTCATTAACTAGTTTTATTGCTAACTGAGTTACCAAGTCGTCCTTTCCTCCTTGCTGACACACAGAGTGAAAGAAGCACCAAAAAGTCCTTCATCCTTCAGTGCCGCGGTCTATTTTCCTGGGCCAGGAGCAGAATCCGTGGGCTCTGGAGGGGGCTCTGCTCCTGCTTCCAGTCCCAATGAATTTTAGCTGCAAGAAGCAGTATCTTCAGATGCGACTAGAATAATTTTTCAAGAAATCTCGTTAAAAATAAATAGGAAAGCGAGGAAGAGGTTCAGCCGTGAGAAGGAGCTGATAGCCCTTCCTGGGGCTGGAAAGACATTTTTCTCCACCATTCTCCAGAATATTGAATAAGTCAGGAATTATTACAGTAATGTCCCTGTCATTCTGAATAATACATGAAGAAAATTAGTTACTCTTCATTCAGATTGAAGCAATTATTTCATGTCTCCTTGCATGAGGCCATGTGTAACCTATTTCTGATCGCTGCAGACAGGCCTTTCACAGGATGGTGAAATAACAGCTGGGACTAATTAAAAGTATGGTTGACTTGATTCATTAGGTTTATTTATTTATTTGTGTGTGTACAGGAAGGAGTGCTGTTTAATTCAGTGTGTAAAACATTTAAAGGAAAAAGCTGCTGGGTGCAATACCCTGTAATCTCTGCTGCTTTAGTGAAACCTGGAGACCCTCCCCCCCATCACGTTAATTAGGGCTAATGAGCCTCGTTAATGTAGATTGCTTTTTTTTAAAAAAAAAAAAAAAAAAAAAAATGTAAGCCCCGCTTGTCCCCTCAGCACCTTTCCCAGCACAGCAGCACTGCGGAGTGGCAGGAGGTGTTGGGGTCCTGTGGTATCCCACGCTGCTGGGTCTGAGCAGGATGTCGCCTTGCCGAGTCCCCGGCCCCCTTTGCGGGTCAGTCCTGGTGCTGGATCCGAGCAGGATGTCGCCTTGCCGAGTCCCCGGCCCCCTTTGCGGGTCAGTCCTGGTGCTGGATCTGAGCAGGACGTTGCCTTGCCGAGTCCCCGGCCCCCTTTGCGGGTCAGTCCTGGTGCTGGATCTGAGCAGGACGTCGCCTTGCCGAGTCCCCGGCCCCCTTTGCAGGTCAGTCCTGGTGCTGGATCTGAGCAGGACGTCGCCTTGCTGAGCCCCTGGCCCCCTTTGCAGGTCAGTCCTGGTGCTGCTCTGTGGGCGCTGCCCCTTCCCGTGCCGAGCGTTGGCAGCACGAGGAGCTGCCCCCAGGCTGCTGATGCCGCTGCCCTGTGCATCCACGTGCCCGGGTTGTTCACCCCAGGGCCCAGAGGGGCAATCTGCAGACATTCCGGTGCCTCTGGATCAAGACTAACGTGGACCTGAGTGCGTGGGTGCCTGCAGCCCCGTACTGGTGGCCGCAGCAGCCTGGGAACACTGCTGGGAGCTCCTCAGAGGTTTATCCAAACCAAAATGCTTCTGAGGACTGTTCGGTTTTCATTAAGAGGCATTTTTTGACAAAAATCTCTTTTTCTTCTCCCTTTGAAGCGCCCAGCCCGTGCATGTTGGGATTTCTCCTTTCTGCTCTCAGTGCCAGCAGTGGCCAAGGGGGGTTGACTTGGAGCCCATTGCTGTGGTATCTAAGTGCTGAAATTTATGTCTGGGAATGACTCTCTGTATCTCCAAAGCAGGAGAGTGACACTTGGCTCCGCTGTGGGGCATTCTGAGGATGGGTGTTTACAGAACGCTTCAGACAAGCAGGAGCCTCCTCCCCGCAAACAAGTGGCATGGGTGCGCAGGTGAGCCGGGCTGGGGCCAGGGCCGGCTGTGCGGCTGGGACCACGGCCCAACGCGCCGCCCTGCATGCAACAGGGCGTCCACGTGCGGCAGGGCGCCCCATGGCTCAATACCCTGCCCCGTGTGCGGCAGGGCCCCCTGCAAACGTGCAGCACACTGTCCTGCAGCAAAGCCTCAAAGCCGCAGGGAAGAAATGCAGAACACGGAGCACAAATCCATGGGCTTCCTAATCTCTACTCGTATGCTAAAGAGCCAATACAGTGGCTGAGATGAATGCTGAAAACTTTAATTAAAAATAAAACAACAAGGCTCTCTTTCAGTTGCCTCAGCAGCAGAGAAAATGTAGGCAAACACCCTCCTTTCTGCAAGATGACCTCGTTCCTGGCGAATCTTGCAGTCCCCCTTCCGAATGTCAGCGCAGGCTCTGGTGGAGCAAGACACAAAATGACCCTGGTTCAAACTCCACCGAAGACCGTGTGAGTCGCTTCGCTGATCATGTTGGATGCGGGATCAGGCTCTTTGTAGTAGGAGGAAATTTGTCTCCTTTCATTAATTAGCAGGAAGAAAATTGATCATCTCCCTGTGATGCACGGGATTGCTACCACTGATTGCTGGCTCCCTGGCGAGCGGGGGCCGTGGCGCCCGGTCCCGCGCGTGGGCAGCCCTGGGGAGGCCCCGCGGCTCCGGGTCCCGCGGGCTGAGCAYGAGCGGTGTCATCTGCCCGCCAGCGGGGACTGCAGCGCGCGGCGCTGCCACCGGCCGAGGGGGGCCCGGCACAGTTAATCCTCTTTATGCAAAACACATTTCATCAAATTTGAACTCTGTTAATGTTAATGCCATGTTCTGATGTGAAGAGTGGCCCCGCGCAGCAGCCGTCGCTTTGAGCCGCATTTCTAGGGGGCCAGCACGGGTGTCGGGACCCCGGCGAGGACACGGCAGCGCCCGCATGGGGGGTGCTCCATGTGCCGGCGCCTTCAGGGATCCCCTTGTGCAGGGTTTCCCCGGGATTTCCAGCACGGCAAACGCAGGGCGGAGCCGCGGGAGGGCCGCCGGGCTCCCCTCTGCTGTCCTCACCCATAGATGCCACAGAGGGTCGACTTTCCAGCCCCATGGCTGGAGTTTGCCTCGGGCTTGGCATGCCCATCGCAGCTTCAGGTATGACTTGTTAAGATGCTTTATTGGCCCTCCAGGGGCCTGGCCTTGCAGGAGGAATAAGTTCCTGGGCCTTTAAGCTGAGCCTCAAAGTTAGAAACCCTTACTGGAGATTTTTATGAAAACCAGCTCGACCTTGACTGTTCATAAACACGGCGTGACACTTCACGCGTTACCTTTACAGAGGGTACATGTTTTTAAATAGGCCAACTTTATATAAAGGCTCACTGTTATAGAAAGTAATTTATATTGGTTTCTTTCCCAAATACATTAATTACAACCTCAATACGAGCATACAGTATTTGCATTTCCACTTACAATGATGTGTTTCTGAGAGGGAGCGCTAGAATAGCTGGAGCACTTCAGTCGATTCATGGACCTTGGCAGGCCCCTGCTCCACTGAGCCCTCCTTCATGGAAAAATCAAAGAGGTCTCCAATCAGTTTTCTTTTCCAAGCTGAGACAATACAAACAGAACCAGTTAATAGAGTTCCAGTTTCACTCCACATGCTGGCAAACGGGAGAGTTAGGGTTTTAGTTGTATTAAACATTAGCAGGTAAAGTATCTCTCTGTTCATTTACCTCTGAATCATGAGGAGAGAAGCACTTCTTACTTTATTTTTCAGCACTTTTAATGCATTATAGATACACAATTTCTAAAGTAAACAGATGTATTTCATGCTCGTGCATGCTCAGCAGCACATAGGCTGCTAAATGTAGAGTCTAAGGTGCCCATTTAGCTTCCCTATTCAGATTGCTCATGTTTCAAGACGAGTGCTCAGAGGGGCACGTTCAGGAGTGCCCAAGTCGTGGCAGCTTCAGCTCCCTCGGAACGGGCTCAATGACGGCTTGGGCTTCATCCCTCTGCTGCAGCAGAAGCCGAGCGCTGAAACGAGTCACCGGTAGCTCGGCTGCGTGAGCAGGAAGGAGAGAGGAAACCTCCCGGGCTGGATCTCCAGACCACCTCCCCAGCACAGCTAAGGGCACCCGGTGCCTGCCCCCGCGGCCAGAATTCGCCCGGTTTCCCGGTCACGTGCGCGTCGGGCTCAGCCTGCTCGCCGCAGCGCTTGTGTGCGGGGCAGCAATCAAGGATGCGCTCGGCATCGCGTGGTAGCAGCCGAGCCGTGTTGACGCAGGCGGCTGCGATCCAGATTCTGTTTCGGGATGGGAATAAAAGGAATGCAATCGTTATCTCAAAGCATGATCTCATCTGTGCAGAAACCAAGTATGTTCTTGTGGAATAGAAGGTCTGTTTTGATGTTTTGCTCTCTAAGGCCCGTGGAACCTGGTTTCGCCGTGCGGAGTTGCTCTGCTGCTGCTGACCATAGAGGGGCTTTTTTCCAAAAAACAGCCCTGCGCCCCCGCCCTGAATCGCTGTGCGCTCACATGGGGCAGCTCTGGAAGGAGCTGCCGCACACGGGGCCCAGGTTTGGGGGCCCAAAGAGCCCGTGTGGGCAGCCCATCTGTGGGGGATCCCCTCGGAGGCAGAGCTCCTTGCTGCCCATGGGCACGTGTGACTTTGACCGCTGAATGCAGCCGAGGCCGGAGCGGCTCCGGGGTGGCTGCGACGCGCGGGGAGCAGCGGGGCCGCCCGACCAGGACCCCGCATGTCAGGGCAGGGGGCGGCTGCCATCGAGGGGCCGCAGAGCAAGTGGCCTCTTTGCAGCCCTGCTTCCTTCCCCGAGAAACCAGGAGCGCGGGAAATGGGGTTAAAACGGGTCTGGGGGGACGTAGCTTGGGTAACGCTGTGCAGGGGCTGCGCGAGGGAGAGAAATGAGAACAGTCAGGATTGAGCGCCCTGCTAAGGGAGGGTTGTAACGAGGCTGTTTATGGTAGCACATGGCTGCTGTTTGCTGTCCTGTGCAGTCGTGTAAACAATGCCTTTTTTAGCTCATAGTGAGGGCTTTCATGTAGCCTCATTACCAAAAATGTGTGAGGATAAGAAATAAGGAATATCAGAGGAAAAGTAGATAGAAGAGCAGCTCCCTAAAATTGTGTAAATGTCTGATTGAGAAGTGGGGTTAAGACGGACTTTTTTTCATTTGCATATCCTGAACAGTTATATTTGCAGAATTACCGCATCTCCTGGGCTTTCCGAACGCTGTGCCTTGTGTGTGCTGCACTTGTGCATAACTAGTTGTCTGTATGCCAGGAACATTTTTTTTTCTTTTATAAATGACGAGATTTTGATTTCACACCATAGTTTTATCAATATTCCAGGCTCCTGAGATCATTTTAACGTGATGACAATTGTAATATTAGTTCAGTCTGTTACTCCCAGGGCTCCTACATTTTAGCATCTCCCCAGCCTCATCTGAGTGACGTTGTACCCTTGCCTTTCCCTTCACACACGTGCTGTCACCATGCTGAGGAGCACAGGGGCAGGAGGGGCGTTTCGAGCTGCTTCGGAGCGTCCCGGGCGGATTCTGCCGCGCTCCCGTTTCGCCCGCGCCGGGGTGGGGTGGCCCTGCCCTGCGCGGCTCCCGCCCCGCGCGCTGCATCGCGGTCCCAGCAGCGCAGGCTGCGCGGGAGGGCCCGGCGCCCCGTTCCCTCGCGTGGACTTCCTCTCGTCTTGGTTTTTGTTGCTTTAGTGGACATCGAAAGTAACTTCTGACTAAGAATATGTTTGCTCTATGAGAAAGTGCTAGTGCTGTCCCATGTGAAAATGCACACAGAGGCTCCACCTCGACAGTAGCTGCTAGTTCCTTTCTGTTGGCAAGGCGGCTGGCCCGGTGGAGGGAACCGGAGCTGCTGACGTGGCCTCGGGGTACCCGGTGGAGGGAACCGGAGCTGCTGACGTGGCCGCGCTGGTAATCGAGCAGGATCGCAGGGCTGGGCAGGTTAGCTCATAAAAACCGTGCGTTGTCTCAGGGGAACGGATGGGTGAGGGGAGCCCTGTGGGTGACGCGTCCCGGGTGACAAAGCGCCCGCGGGATGTGGCTGAGCGCGGAGCCTGGAGGTCCCAACGTGGGATTTACCCACAGCGGCAGGATGGGAGCTTGGGCCAACACGGGGCTGCTTGGGGGCAGATAGACTCTAGAGAGCACTGAGAACTTGAGGGGTCTTGCCCATTCTAAAACACTTAGAAATTACTTCCTTGAGACAGTGGCCTTGCTGGCGTCTGTTCCAAGTGTCTGGTTCTGAGATGGGAAGGACTTGGCCAGATAGGAAGGCAATACAGTCATTACTGGTGTCAGCAGAAATTCTGTGTTGGAAGTTGCACCTCCCTGACGGGCCAAGGAGGGCCTGGAGCGGCCCCGAGACACAGGTGATGGGTGATAAAAGGGGAGGGCCGGGTGGGGAGGCTGCCAGCCAGAGGGAGYTGCCCTCAGGTGGGTTGGGATGGGGTTTTTTCTTTCCAAACCTTTTTTCCATGGCTACTCTGTGTGTAGTTGTGTCTGCTCGTGGTGAATTTGTGCGTGCTTTGGGAAGCCGAGCCATTGGTACTGGTTATGAGATAAAAGTTTCCAATTCTGAAGAACTATTTGTGTTTCCTTCTCATGCCAATGACTGTGGTTGATGATTAACCAGCCTAGCTGATATTGCCCTAATCACTCGGAATAACCAGAATCTCCCTGCATTGTCCTCTTCTGCTCCGGCATTTAATCAGCCTGATTTTTTCACTTTCAAGTGAAGTGTGGAGACACGGATTTGGGTATAAGTTTTAGAGATATTATAAACACCTCCAGCCTCTGTTAACACTGCTGTGCCACAATTCCCCTCTGCTGCTGAGAAATAGGCATCAACCCCATAAACTTTTAAGAACTGAGAAAAAACAGAGTAGATATCATAGCATGTTGGAAAATGACAATTCCTCCCATCATAAGTTTGGGCTGTCTTCATTTTCTGGCTCCAGATAATTTACTGCTTGGTATTTAGAGCAAACGAAGGGCTTTGGGTGTTTCTCCCCACAGATGGTACCCCAGTGGCATGGATAAACCATCTTCCTGACGCGTGGGCGCAGGCCATAGAGGAAGGAGTTGCGGTGCTATTGGAGAGCTTTCCTTGCGTCTTTCCTCCAAAAACGTGTCAGAGCTGGACCAAGCGAGGCCGTGACCAAAGCGCGCTGGTGGTGCGTGCTGCGGCCCTGCGGGGGCCGAGCGGGGGCTCCCGCTCACGCCGCGGCTGCCGGGCGGAGGCTCCCCGAGGGCGCGGGGCAGCCGGGAGCAGCGCGCTCCCTCCTCGYCTCCTCCCGCATTCCACAGGCTTCTGCCGTAATCCCTGTCCCCCACCCAGCCGTCCCTCTCGCAGTCCGAAGAGTCGCAGTCTTCGGCCGTTTCCCACACAGAAGCTGTCTCATTCCTTCGCTCATCGCTTTCTCCGTTTCTGCTCTGATTGAGTAAAATATTAAGCTCGTCTCATGAATGAAACCTCCACAGAGGGATTGTTTTTTCCATATTACCTCCAAGTACCTGTTCTCATTACTAGGTAATATTCCTGCAGAATTGCAAACTATTAAGTAAGGGCTAAGTCATTTCAAATAGGATGGAATCTCATTCCGTGTGCTGCCGTTGTCGGGTTTGTCTGCAGTTGCCTACAGCTCTTGGGAGTGCTTGGTAGCCGGTAGCATGCGATGTCTTGTGAGTCCGTTACGGCACAGAGGCGTGCTGAGCGGCGAGGAGCGCGTTCTGCGCGTGAGCCCGGCACGGGGCCGAGCTTCTCTGCCGCATCCCCGAGGTGCTCTCCCGGAGCTGGAACGGGAGCAGCTTCCCGGCTCTCTCTGGAGGTCGCTATTAGGCGCAGCGGTGACTGCAGGGGCTCGTGCTGCGCTGCCAGAGAGCAGCCCCCGCCGAGGACACCGAGTGTCCGGGGAGCCCGAGCAGGAGCCCCRCACGTCCCGGGCACCCACCCCGCTCCCTTCCCGGCGGTGCTTGGGACTAGTCACGCAGCCTCTGTCTGATGTGGCTGACCCCAACAGTCCCATGCGCCATTCATACTGAGAACCTCGACTCCACTTGCACCTTGGTGTTGATGTGAGCACACATCCTGTCCGTAGCAGGGCTGCACAAAGCTGCTTCCTTCCCTTGACGTCCCTGCGCTGCAAAGAAATTGCAGCTTCCTTTTCAGCTGGGAGCTGGAGGCCTCAAAGAGACTTTTATCCCCTGAACTTAGAGGGAGGATCTGCTGCCGTCCCCAGAATGGTAATGGAGTGAAGCCTTTCGCATGCAGGAAAACTGAAAGAAATACTTGCAAAAGTCTTTAGAAAATGTGCATGTGGCCTAGAGCTTGTTTTGTCAAGAATTTAAACATGTAATCTTGACATGTAAATATTTCCAGAAATATTTCCTGAATAAATASAATTCCTTCCCAAATGACCTCACCCCTTGGCAGCGGTGGACGCGTTTACTGTACATGTTCCAGCAGGGCCCATGTGGGGCTCGCCGAGCTCGTGGGCTCTTGGAGCGTGCGCTGCGGGTCCGGGGAGGAGCCCGGGCGCGCTGCAGATGTGGAGCTGCCTCCCCGCGCACGGAGAGCCCCGATCCAGCCTCCTCCCGGTGCGCAGCTCCGCGCGGCGAGACGTATACGGCCACGCTTGGGGCACCGTGAAGCATGAGCACTCTTTGTGGACTATGAAGCAACTGAATCCCATAACGTTTCAAACAAAATTTTACTCAATATTCCTTTTTTACTGCTTAAAAAWTTTTTTTTTAAATCTTTATCTCACTTCAGCAGCTCTGAGGACTTCAAAACTGACACTTACTTCTGTCCAGTTTACCTTGTCCTTTCTCTTTTTTCCTTCCCTTTTCTAATTCTTTTCTCTTTCCCTTCCTTGCTGTGCCAGCCCTGCAGAGCTGCGGGTTTGGCCTTGCCCGGTCACCCTTGTGAGGAGCGGCTCCGCGTGCGCCCCGGTGTCCGTGCTGCTCGTGCAGGAGCCGCGCGGTGCCGAGCGCCACGCGGTGCCGAGCGCTGCTCCGCGTGCCCCGGCGGCGGGAGCCCGGCCGTGGGGGCCTCGCCGGGCTTGGCGGCCCCATGGGGTCCGCGGGCCAGCTCGGCTGCACGAGCTGCCCTCCGGAGGGTCGTCTCCACCCGCGCCAAAGGCTGCTTTTCCTTCTGCTTGTCTGGAGATACAAAACTGATAAAAGATTCAAGTCATTTCTGCAAGTATGAGAGGAACATTAATAGTTCCTTGAAAGGATTTCTTTTCTAAAAGGGTAATTTTAAAATCAGTTTCATTTCTTGGCCAATTTATTACTCATCCAGCCATGCGAAGCCCTCGCTACGTTATCAAGGTACCGTATTCCCGAGCGGCGAGCAGGGCGGGCTGGAGCACAGGAACGCCCTTTCTGGAGCGCGGGGCTGGCGTTGTTTTGGCCGCGCGCGCGGCACGGCCGCGGCGAGCAGCGCGGGGCGCGCGGAGCCCGACGGCGGGACCCCGCGTCCCGGGCTGGGGCCCGTTCGGTGGCCTTGCTGTACGGATGTACGCACCGAGAGAACRCCTAAGAGGCCCAGCAAGGCCAGCCGCGCTCTGCTCTTCCTCCCCAGAAGCAGACGCAGATTCTTTGCTTAGGTTGCCCCAGATTTCAGAAGTTCTTGCAATCAAAGGATTAGTTAAGCTCGGGTTACTCAACACAGTTCGTTTCACTACATTACTAGAAAAGATTGCACAATTTCACTACCCGCTTTTCCACCAGCTTTTCATTTACTTGAACTTTGAAGTTTTCACTTCTGCCATTTGATTCAAACCTCTGTTGAGGAAAAGTTACAGAGTGACATGCCACATGTGAAAGATGAGGGACAATACGATGTGTTTGTTCCCCGTTGGCCAGTTACCAGTATTAGAAATAAGGCCACTAAAAGCTTTCTTGTAGAACTTGAGGGGTTCAGAATTAAGCTGAGTTTTGTGGTGCTGCCTGGAGGCAGGTCCGGGACGGCCTGCTGCAGGGGAGAGGCAGGGCAGGCGGGTGGGGAGGCTCCGTGTGAAACGGCACCTTGGCTGTCCCCAAGGAGGCCCCTTCCTGCGTGGAGCAGGGCCTGGGAGCCGCCGCGTCCCCGCGGGGCAGCCCCRCGCGGCCGAGGGACGGGCCGGCCCCTTCGGGTAGCGCGGCCTCCTGCTTGCTTTCATCCTCGAGTTCAGTTCCAGAACGCTGAGCCTGGGTTTTGTTGGGGGGTTTTTTGCCCTTTTTTGTGTGTGTGATGATCGTGCGTATCTTTGAGACTGGTTCCAAGCTGGTCCTTGGGACGTGCTCRCTCCTCGCTGGCGATGGGAGAAGCGGATCAGCTGGTGGGCGAGCCGGTTCCAGCGCTGGGCTCYGCTGACCGGGCGCGGGTCGTCTCCTGCAGCCGGAGAGGCTCCTGGCGGATCCCGCTCTCCCCTTGGCAGGGAGCCCCGAGGGAGCAGGAGTGTTCCCAGGATTATAAACCTCGCCGGGACACCGAGCAATAAACTTGACGTCGGGAGGGAACGTCTATAAAGCAGGGTAAGTAGAGTCGATTAATCTTCAGTGCCTGCGCAGATATACTTAATCATATTTAAGTCTGTTCATATGTGAATGTTTGTTTAAATATTTCTGGATGTTCTGTAAAATAATAACTCATATATTCCAGCAGAATTCAAACATTCATTTCTTTGAACCGCTCCAATGATAGCRGGCATTGGAATTCCTTATCCAGTTCTCATTCTGTAGCTCTTCTCTTCTCAGCTAATTATTTTAGTGTCGTTGTCTAGCAATGCATTTGGTATTGAATTATATATTTTTAAAGGTTCTTATGCTTGTCTCAGCTGGAAGAATGTTCTGGCCTGTCTTGTAATTCCTTCTGCAGCCACATYGGAGTTAGGTAATATATATACAAAAATAATAAGTGACTAAAATCGTGCTGTAAGTCACTTGAGGTTTAAAAATGTTTCTTAATGACTAACAATCCCAGGCAGCCAGAAAGAATCTTAAGGAATTCCAAGCACTAATGAAGGGAAGCATTTAAGGACAGCCCGAGCTTTCAGTGTGTGCCAAGGGCTTTCCCTGCCGGAGCAGCGGGGAGCTGGAGCCCGCCGTGCCCTGCGCCTGCAGGCAGAGCAGGGACCGGGGCAGGGGCAGCGCTGGGGCAGGGGCAGGGACCGGGGCAGGGGTAGTGCTGGGGCAGGGGCAGCGCTGGGGCAGGGGCAGCGCGGGGGCAGGGGCAGCGCGGGGGCAGGGCTGCCAGCGCTGCGGCCGGGGGGCACCGTGTGCCCGGTGCGGCCCCGGGACGCGGCTGGGCTGTGGGGTGCCCGTCTTGTCCCGCCCAGCGCTCCGGCCTCACAGCCGCCGCTCTGCACGCGCGAGCGGGAGGCGGTGCCGAACTTTGCAGCCAAAATAGGAAAATGGTCAAAAATGGAAACAAACAAAAAAACCCACCCAAGCCAATCTAACCAGAGCAATTCATTGAGTTTGCAGCCGTGCTTCCTGCTGCGGGCAGAGTTTCCCATTCAGATGCTCTTAGGCATTCGAGCTTTTCACAAGCTACCGGTAAGCGATTGCAGCAAACCCGTGACCAGCTGCTAACCCCTCGCCTGCATCTCAGCTGTACAGTAAGCTGCRGGCCCGCGGCCAAGGCCGAGGGTTTCCGCGCAGAAGCAGAGGGTTCTGCAATGGGAGCGAGGGCGGTAACCCAGCAAGGCGGAGCTCGCGGGCCCGGCGCGTCGCCTGCGCCGTGGGTGATGGCCGGGAGCCGTGGGGCGGCTGTGGGGCGGCYGTGGGGCGGCYGTGGGGCAGCTCGCCGCCCGTGCCTGGCTGGCCCTCGCTGCGGGCGCGGGGAGGGCGGCGTGCGCTTCCCCCGGCACGAAGCAACCCGCACGAGAGCACGCCTGTGCTCCGGGAAAGGCCCCGCAGCGTTAGGGCTCCTAGGAGAGGTGTGCGGGGCTGGCCACAAGAGACTCACGGGATTTTTTTGCATACTTTTTGCAAGCAGGGCAATGTATATTAACATAGAAATAAATATATTTAGGTAATTTACACAGATAACTTCACATTCGTTTGTAAAAGCCATCAAAGGAAAGGCCAGAGAATGCACAGGAAATCTCACTATTGGGCAAATCTGGGCGGTTTTGCTCGAGAGGGAGCCCAGCCATTCCTGCAGCAGGCGAGGCCAGGCCCCGTGTGCCCGAGGGCTGCGGCAACGCGGTGCGGCGCGTCCCGTCCCTCGGGCACCACCGCTGGGATGAGCCGCCGGCGGAGCGGGAGCGGGAGCGGGAGCCGGGTGGGAGCGAGGCCGGCGCCCGGCTGCGTGCGGCTCTCAGTGCTACTGCTGTCTGTATGTTTAGAATATGTGTACATATGTAGTGTGTGTGCATACAGATATATATATATACATGCATGTATATAAAGTATATATATAAAATACACACACATGTAGATATAAAGTTTCACATACCCCCCCTTTTTTTTTTTTAAACCTCTGATTTAACCAGGCAAGRGCCTGAACTGTCTGTGTTTGGGGAGAAGAGAGGGATGGGGAGGAAGGACAGAGCCTCCTTCGGAGGGGAAGCGGGAGCGGTTCCCGTTGCGGCAGGGGGGCTCGGCGTGCCACC
>PTEX01000016.1:7319645-7330895 GCA_003342815.1 Eudromia elegans | reverse complement strand
CTGTGTATCCGGAGCAGCCTCCCGGCGTTGCCGTGTGAACCCGCGTTTCTGACGGCGCCCCAGGGAGGAGGCGGGTGGGAGCCCTGAGAGGCTGCAGGGATCCTCTTTGCTGGTGTATGGCAAGAGTAACTGTGTTCTAGGTTTTGTTTGCAGAGGCATGTTACCTTACCTGGTGCCTTTAAATGGTCATTTGAAGCCAGTTTTAAACCTTATGGATTTAGAAATATTCAATTACTGTACAACAACAAAAAAACCCTTCACACGCGACTTTACAGACTGTGTGCAAGCCCCAGCACCACTGGGTCTTTTGTGCTACGCTTCTCCTTGCAGAAAAAATATTGTATATACAAACAGCCAGAGAGCGCCTTATACTTGGCGCTATTATCTGATTATATACACATAAATCTGCTTATATAATTCTACTTGAACAGCACGGGATTGTTTTGCCAACAATTTACACTCTCATGGCTGAGACCTTGCAGACCTACTTTAAACACTGGCTTAACTCTTTGAACTCTGGGGTGCCCCTGGTTTAAGGTATCCGCATAGTCTCGGCGCCAGCCTGGGGGTGCCTCGCTGAGCGTGCTGCGGCCTGGGGAAGCGCTCGGCCTGCAGGGCGGGCCGTGGSTACGACGTCCTTCCCGCCCCTGTCGCGGGCCGCCCTCCTCCACGGCAGCTTGCAGGGCGCCCCCGGGACGTGTGCGCTGGCCATGCGCGTGCGCGGCTCTCTCGAAGCCCCTGCCCCGGCGGGGAGCGCGGCCGCGGTCCGCGTGTCCTGCACCCGGGACACGGAGCCGCCAGCCGCCGTGYCCGGGCGGGCGGCCCCGGCGCGACGGAGCCAACGGCACAACCGCGGCGGGCAGAGGATGCCCCGTGAGCCGGAGCGCGGGCTGCCGCCCGGACGCGCAGATGCAGGGCACAGAAGAACAGGTTTAATTAGCCTGTGATTACATATTAATTACCCTTTTGTGCCATGTACACGCAGGACGAATGAAAGGTCTTTAAGCAGATTGAGTTTGTTTCCTTTAAGGAAAGGAAACTGAGAATAACCGGCAGCTGCTGTGCCGGAGGAAGCTGAGACAGGGGTTTCTTGTTAGATCGTCTGCCATAGGGCTCTTCAAAGCGGCCCTGGGCATGGGAGGGGGGCTTTGTTTAGGTCCTCACGAGGTAAGAGCAGAGATAGAAAATCAGTCTTGGGATGTGAGAGCAAAGGGAAGAAGGAAACTGTGCAGCCCTTTGGCTTTGTGGACTGATTGAGGCGGGCTGGTCCTCGGAGCTGCATGTGGAGCTTTGGGGTTTGGATTTGTTTGGGTTTTGGCCTTGGGATGCCGAAATGCTCCGGGCACGGGGATTTTCCTGCTGCCTGTGCGCAGCAGGTAGGGCTGAGTTGGCCGACACACCTGAGCTCAACCTCTTGCTGATACAACGGTGCGGTGGGAGCGATGCATGGCATGYGTAACCTCAACGCTGGTAGCACCAAAAAGGTCTGCGCGGTTTGTAGGAGCCGTCACGGAGCTGTAACACAAATGCTTTTTTTTTTTTCTATTTAAGACTTTTCAGTGTTGGCAGTTTGAGGAATCTGCAAATTGAATCCATCCATCTGGCACTGGGAAAACAAACAGCGTATTTGGGGCTCTGCTGCCRCTTTGCTCCAGTGCTTAACTATGCTGAAAAGGACCAAGGGCCAGAGGTGGTTGAGCCCCTTTCCCCAGGTTATCCTCTCGGCGGTGTCACAAGAGGCTGTTGGAAGTGCGCGGGCGAGCGCAAAGCCCGTGGGCAGTCGTGGGCACCCGGCCCCGCGGGGCGCTCGGGGCGGCTTCGGGTGCGCGGGGCTGAGGGTCCTGCGAAGGATGCTCTGCATTAGAGGCCCTTTTCTTCCTTTTTCATAGTCTTGTGCCTCGTTATTACAGCTCTGGAAGGAATCAAATACCATCTTTTGTACAGGCACAACCACGGTGCCTCTTGGGCGCTGTATTAACCGCTGATAATTCCTGCAGTTTCTGAAGGACTCTGTGTGTAAGTTAGAGTTCGTGCTCTGCTCTTTCCTTGCTTWTTGAGTGCAATCAAAGTCCTTCTGTTGTTTTATTAATAGTTTGTCTCCAGTTTCTCCCCTCTGTGAAGCTCTCCATCACCTGCCAGTGTTAATGCATTGTGGGTCTAGCCTGGTGCTGGCGTGGAGGAGTGCGTGGGTGCAGGGAAGGGAGAGCCAGGACATGGCCGCTGTCCCGCCGGCCCTGCCCTCCTGCAGCTTCCCTTGTGCCACCGCATGGGACAAACGGGGCAGCGTGGTGGCTTCGGGGCTCGCAGACGGGGAGATAAGGGGGGATTTGCCAGTGTTCCTGTTCCTGCCCCTGTCGGGTGCAGGGTGCTGGGCGAGTGGCCCGGGTGCTGCCGAGCGGCTGCCACTCCTGCTCCGCGCACACGGGCACCCTCCGCAGCTGGGAATGGGGAGCTGGAGGGGCCGAGGAGCCCCGGGGGCGCGAAAGCAGCTTGGTGAGTACGGCAGACGTCGATGCTGCTGTCCTACAGCTGCAGACACCCCCAGCCCCTCTCATTTCCTTTACTTGCTTTCCTCTCCCTTGTTGTTGCTCCCTCTGCAGTTTGTTTTACTTTGCACCCTACGGATCTGTCACATCCCCGAGGGCCTTGATCCATGAGGCGCTTCACGTGTCCTGCGCCTTCCCAGAGCGCCCCGGGCGCTGCGAGCCGGTGGGGCCCATGGGCACGCGGCGATGCCGGGGCTGCGCGATCCCCACGCGGTGGCAGGAGAGGAGCTGGGGCCAGTGCTCGGTGCGGGTGAGGAGCATCCCCATGGCACGAGAGGAGCCGGGGCCAGTGCTCGGTGCGGGTGAGGAGCGTCCCCATGGCGCGAGAGGAGCCGGGGCCAGTGCTCGGTGCGGGAGAGGAGCGTCCCCACGGCGCGAGAGGAGCTGGTGCTCGGTGCGGGTGAGGAGCATCCCCACGGCGCGAGAGGAGCTGGTGCTCGGTGCGGGTGAGGAGCGTCCCCGTGGTGCAGGGCTGCTGCTCACCACCCCGCTGCTGCACCACGCGCTCCACGTGTTGCTGACGCGAGCCCTCCCCACGCACCCGCTCTGGAGCAAGGAGCGCTCCTGGCCACGCGCAGCCGCAACGCGCCCGGCCGCGCCACGGGGCTCCTCGTGCACCAGCTCCCCATCGCGACAGCCTGGGTGCACTCCGGCTACCTGCCCGCTCCCGACAGCTCACGTGGTACCTGGAAAACAACTGGGAAGTGTTGGTGTGGTTTGTGGGAAGCGGCAGGTTGACTTTCCTGGAGATACCTGGTTTGGTGGAAACAGGAGGGTTTGTCTGTGAAAGAGAAAGGAAGATGGAGTGTTGGAGCTACCAGGGAAGGGAGAAAGAAGAGAAATAACTCCTAATAACACAGGGCTATTTCTTCCCTGTGTTGCACGTGGTTCAGGAAGCATGAGCTAGAGCTGAAAAAGCTGCAGAAAAGGTCAAGGGGCATCATTGGAGAAGAGAAGAGCTGCTGAGAGCCTGAAAATGAAAGCAGGCTCAGACAGAGGAGGCTTTGCGGAGGGAGAGGGGCGAGATCGGGGCCCTCGGCAAGACCCGTCTGTCCRGAGCGGGGACACGGCGCCTGCTCTGCCTCCTGCTCTGGCGCAGCGAGTTGTCACAGGCGGCCTAAGGAAGGACTTTTCCACCTGATGGGTGACTAAGCCGTGGAAGGAACTGCTGCCAGACGGAGGAGAAGCCAGAGGATCAACCGTTCAGCGAACAGAAACTGCAGCAGGAAGGGTCCCCACGGGAGCGCGGCCGGGGCGGCTGCTGCTGCAGACCCCTATGGCCCGGGCACGTCCGCAGCGGCCTCGGCCCCCGAGGGAGCTTGAGGGAGAGCAAAGGCAGAGGYGCCTGGCCCGGAGCGAGGCCTGGATGGAATTGCTTGGGAACCACAGGTTGCCAGCCAGGAGCCTCGTGTCCCACGGGCAGCCTCCAACGGGGCCGCGCGGCCGGGGCAAGATGAGCCGAAGGGCGCCRGTTCCAGGCGCTTTCGGACCGAAGAGCAGCCGGGAAACCATTCCTTGAGCTCCGTTGCCTGGAACTGGGTCTGACGCCAGCTGCCGGTTCCCTTGGCTTCCCCGCAGCACGCAGGGGAAAACCACTCGAGAGCCGGGTCTGCGCTGCGGGCGACGCGCGGGCTCTCGCGTGGCAAAAAGCGCCTGTCCCCAAGGGCTTCCCACTGCCGGAACACTTGGGTCCCATCTAAACCGCCTTCACTTTCACGGAGGCAGCCATCGTAGCCGCCGCCTTATTTGTCACCTCAAATTAGGTCTTCTCTTTTGTCACTGCAATTTCAGCGCTCATTTCTGTGATGTCAGACCGATGCCAAGTATAATCTCAACAAGCCAAGATCCTGAACAGCATTAGGTTTTTATTAGATCTCCTGAATAACATGACACAAAGGCTTTAAGCTGAAGTCCTTTAATGCTCTGTTCTTACAAAAACGGGTACACTAGAAYGCAGGGAGTGAGGAGCAGGGAACATGGAAAGCAGAAGCGGTGGTTGTAGGTAAATACTTTTTCCATAAATACCCAGAAGATCAGTATCTTGCATCAAATTTCCTTTCATGGTAATTTTTTTCTTCTTTCAGAAGAAAACATAATAATTTTAATTTCCCATCTCTTTATTTAATTCCCTAGTAATTCTTCAGGTTTGTTATTTGAAAAAAAACTCTTTCAGGATTGCTATATAAGAAGAGATTTTAAAATTCTTTCTTTGTATCCAGCATCTCCTGCAATTTATAGAAGCCTTCCCATGGACTCCTATCTTTGGATCAGGCTCTAAATTAGTACCCGGCTGCTGCACTAAATGTGTCATACTTGGGAATTTTGTTTTCAATTTAAGGAGGTGTCATAGCTCTTGCCAGTAAAGAAAGATGTTTTAAAAGGTATATGACATTTCATAAAAGAGATTTTTAATGGTTGTATTTCGCTTCCGTGTATAGCCCATATACTCATATATTTTACTTATGAGTCTGGGTTTAAAAGGCGCGCGGTGCCACGTCCCGAGTGCCTGGCGGCAGACACGGGGTGCACGCGGTCCTCGCGCGCCGCCGAGCAGCCCCGCGCGCGTGACACCGGCTTGGGTGTCGCTCGCACGGGAGGGTGGCCGGGCGGGCGCGGGGCCGCGGCGGGGGCTGCCTCGCCTGGGCGGCGCGAGGCTCTTCTGTGGGTGCAAACCCCGTCCCACGGGTGTCACCCGCGCCGGAGGAGCCCTAACCCCRTCCCACGGGTGTCACCCATGGCGGGCGCTCCCGCCCGGATGCAGGGCGCAGGCTGAGGCCCTCGTCTTGCTGCAAGTCCTGCTCCCGCGGCCGCTGGCGCCCGTTCCCACGCGGCCCCTGCCCTGCGCCCCGCCGCGCTGCGGAGCCCGCGCCGTCCCCGCCGCTCGCTGCCGGGAAAGGCATCGGGGCGAGCCGAGGCTCCCTTCTTGCAGGCATCCCGCCATGAGCTCGAGTTCTCCTCACAGAAAGGTCTTGACGCGTAAAAGAAAAGTTTCCTCTTCCGTGCATGTTGTTGCCAGATGTTTCTGCAAAACTTAAAAACAACAAAGTTATTTGTGTGCACTTGCATATGACTTCACCCCTAATGACTGTCTCGAATTGCCCCTCCTCCTAAATTAATTCAATTAGTTCTCCTCCAGTTTGTGAACAGGGCTTCTCTATTGCCTATTTGTCACAGCATTTTAGCATTTCAGCCGTTTGTTACTGCTCTGTATCCTGGTGTTCAGAAAGGCTCAGCAGAGCCTCGACCTCTTCTGATTAATTTTCAGTTGCAGCTGAAGTTTCTTCTTCGTTTTCTTTTTCTTTGTTTTACACAAAGCAGCTGCAAAAGAAGCCACCCGCAGTGTGTTGTCGATACAAGCCCATAGAGACCAGTGGATTCACSGCTCGGAATTGTTGTAATGGCTTCAGCAAACACCAAGGGCCGGTTCTGTGCCGGGGGAGCCGGAGCCGGCGGACAGGCAGTTCTGCCAGCTAGAGCTGCAGGACCCTGCGGTGTTCTGTCGGTCGGATACAGCCTTCATGCGGTGACGTGTACGTTATGGTGAGGTTCGGAGGCGTGCTCTGTTTCGCCATGAGTTCTGTGTCATGGTAGGACGTGAAGTTTTACTCTCTGCTCCTTCCTAAAGACTTTTTGGGTGATTTTTCTCTTTTCAGGCCTGAGCCYAAGTGGGGCCAGTGGGCTTCGCCTCCCAGGGTTCCCATGCTGGGTCTCAGGTGGGGTGTTAACACCTCTAGTGCAACGAGCACCACGCATGCAGCCTGTTGCTGTTCATCTTCTTACCGAGCAGGTGAGCACGCTTGCTAGCCCTAGCCTAGTCAGATGAAAATATGGAGCATATCATTGGAGCACGAGGGGAGAAGCACGTAAAGGCGACGGGGCAGGAAGCACAAAGCACCCGGAGGGATCAGCCTGACGGGGCCGGGGACGAGGGCGGGCGCGCGCAGAGCGCCTGTGACAGACGCCAGCCCCCGCCGTGACCTACTAAAGCTGATCGCAGATGCCTGCGCGGATTGGGTTTGGACCCGGGAGTCTGTGCAGAGCAATCAGTCTGCGGGGATGCGGCTGCTGCTGCTGCTCGCACACTCCTAGGGAAACCTGCGGCTCCGCCTGCGGAGAGCGCAGCCAGGAACGGTCCCACCCGGCCACGGGGAAAACTATCCACAGGCAGCGGGGTCCGCCTGGGCGGCTGGTGCCTCCTCAAGAACTGCGCAAAATTATTAAAAGCTGATAGGAAATCAAACCGATGTCCTTGTAAGAGCACGAGGATCCAACGGATTGGTGCCGTGTGGAGAGCATGGGATGCTGGGCACGTCCCTGCCTCTCGCAGGACGGCGGCTGGCGGGGAGGGCGGTGGCTCCTCTGCAACCCGCTGCTTTGCAGCGGGGCTGGATGCTGCGCTGCACGGGGGACGTTCCCCAGGCTTGAGCTTCCCACGTCCTGCCCGGCACGCTGAAGGAGCTGATGGCTGCTCCGTTGTAGCCAGGAGCGCCCCCCCGACACACACACACACTTTTTTCTGTCTCATTATGAATAACCATCTTTCGGTGCACGGCATCCTTGCAAGTGTCTCTTTCCTGGGTCTTTATTTCATTAACATGACTTCTGGTCACTCCTGCGCCTACATCCGTGGTTTAACTAGATTCTTTCCATTCCCTGCTATCTTTGGTACAAAGCATCCACAAGAACAGATGCTTCGGGATCTGGTTTTCCTTCAGCTGATCTTTCTTAATTGCTTTGGAGATCAAAGACATCATTTGTGGTCCATTTGAATACTTTAACTGAAATACTGGTAAGTCAATCACTTAACCTTAACCTGCAAACTTCTCAGTCCTTCCAAGGTAAAGTTGATCTAGTCAAATGAACTTGATTACCATTAATTGCTATCCACAATTTTATGCACTCATTTCTGGAAGGTCACAGAGAAAGTTGTTGCTATCCTGCTTTATGAGCACAGCAGTAAATGGATTATCTGGAAAAGAACTTGAATTGTGGGTTTTTTTTTTTCCCCAGCCTGCTGCTAGCACTAGGAATGATTCAGTCCAGCGCCTCGGTGGCCTGCATGCGTGTGCCGGGAGGGACAGTGCTATTCTTACTGGATCTATCAACAGATTTCTTTGCAATCAAAGAAAATTCCCGGTATTTTAAACTCACTTGCGTACGATCATTTTAGTATCATTATTTCYTTGAGTCTAGAATGTTCTTTTTCCTCAGTGTGACTCCAGGCCATTTTTGTACCTGAAGGCTTCTGTGCAGGACATTTTGCCTGTTCATTTGAAAGTCACATGTGTCATGAGCTGCTTCTGTTAAGTTCTCGGTGTTGCCCACGCTCTCCCTTGGCCAGACAGGTTTATTTTTGCACCTGGTAGTCAAGAAAGTGGATCCAGTGGCTCAGATGTTGCTCTCTGACGCTGGGTTTGGAATGCAGTGTGTGGATCTAGAGCTGGTGCCTGGTTTCCATGAGGTGCCTAACCTCAGCCTCCTCTTTACAAATAGTAATTATGACTTGTACAACATGAAATGATGCAATAACCATATCCAGTTTATACACAGTTTAATGCTGATATTTTGTGTTTGTTAAGGATGAGTTTACAATACTCTCTTGTGGAATGAGAAAATAGTCACTTATATATTTTAATCTATTACCTTTAAGCATCACAATTACTGAAAGATTACAATGTGTTAGCTGAAACCTTCTTCTGATCTTGTTTTTTCACAACATTTCTTATTTTTTTCATCAAACTCAAATRTAATTTAAGTTTGCGCTGGCAAGTGGATTAAGGTAGGATTTGGGAGCCAGTATTTGTCAGTACAGTACCCTCACTTCTAAAATCCAGTCACAACTTCATATTTGACCAGAAGCATTTATGTATTTTTAAAGTAAAACTGGTTGAACTCAAGAAAAAGAAAACTCCTGCTTAGTAATTAAAGTATCTTTCAGGCAGCTTATTTCCAAGAAAAGTTGTAAATAGCTGTTGTTTACAAAATCAAAGATTTTTAAGGAAGGGACAAAATAATTTTCAGTATAATGCAAACCATGGACTTTGAGCCAAATTCGTGAACTTCTAAACATTCGGYTGAGTGAACTGGAACAAAAATGTTAAGTCTTTTAAAGCCTAACTTAATTGACACATATTTATAAACTACAAAGAAGGATTTGGTCTAAGTTTGACCTTCATCAAGTAATACATTTTTATGTCATTATATGCAGGGTGTCATGCTGCTATTTGAAATATTAGCAAAAATATACTGAGCTTTTAAATTAAATTTATTTTGACAATGTTGGAGGACCATCGGGAAGGTAAGTTGGAGTTGTTCAGCCACACAGGATTACTCACAGGGCAAGAAAAACATCATTCAAAGAGAGGCGAGCGGAGCAGAGTCACCCTTGTCAGCCCTGTGCGTCACTCCGCAGGCTCTGCCCTCACCCGCTGTCGGCAGCACCTGGAGCTCAAAGAAGTGAGAATCAGTAATAGTCTTTTCCCAATTTATTCTCGAGAAGCAGAAAATACCTGAGTTATTTCATCTGCTCAACTGAATTCAAATATTCAAAAGGGGACTAACTTAACAGTCAGAACTCACATGTGTGGTAGCAAATTGAAGATGATGAACAAAACTAATGTTACACTTACACAAGGTTGTTGTTCTATACAGTTTACCACGGAATTGAAAGCTTTACCAACAACGACCTTGTAATAAATGCTCCTGCGCTTAGCAACAAGTAATAAGCATCCCTCACGAAAGAGGGAACATCGATGATCCCGTCCTGGTCAAGTCCCGCTGCGGCCGGTCTGGCGTGCCGGCTCGCGTGGGCGCGCTCCCCGCGGGATGTCCGGAGCCGCTCGGAGCCGGCCGCACGGCACGGCCGGGCAGGGGCCCTGCGCGACACGCGGCAGCGGGTCCGGCCGCGCTCTGCACGCCGCCCTCGTAGGGGAAAGGTGGTCGCAGGATGTGGCATCATTCATTACAGGAGGAACGGCCCACACCGCACAGTGCATAAACCAGCTGTAGTCAGGCATTTGAGCGCGTGTCTGTAAACAGATGTACTCTTCTAAACRGCTCCGATATGAACAGCTTTAGTATTTAAGTTGCCTCAGAGTGCAGGAAGTTAGGAGTGAAGCTAACGCAGAAAAGCCCATACGAGAGCCCTTCCGAGCAGGCTGATGTGCTTCCACGTGGACCCCGTGCTTGAGCCCTCCCAAGTTTTTCTAGGTAGCAGGGCCCCAGATGCACGAATATTTACAGAGCAGTAAATGGAAGTAAATTTTCTATGTATAGTCCCAAGAAGGACATTAGGAGGTTCATAAATAAAAGCAGAAATGCCTCCCAATGTAATATCTGGGTCCTGAACAACGTTCCAGCCCCCGGCTAACAAGAAATGGAGCCGCTTTTTAGCGCTGCACAACAGTCTGAGTTGTGCTGCTCTATTTCACTTGCATGGGAAGAAGCACTTCCTAATAGCTTGAATGAGCTAATAAATTCATGGCATCATTCAAGAAGCATACAAAAATGGCTTGGAATGCTTTTTACAGTGTGCCTTTCAAAAGGTTAGATTCCATTAGATTATAATTATTATAATCCATTAGATTACAAGAGATTGCAGAGGAATATTTAGAATTTTTTAGAACCTTGTTAGAAATATGTGCAACGTAAATTAATATTAAGCTAATATTTCAAACATATATTTTGCATATTTAAATGCAAATCACTGGTTTTCAAAAGCAAATGTAACATGGAAGAAGTGTATTATGGAAAAAAAGGGGGGRCAGATTGTGGATGCTTAAAAAACGTAGTGCTTTTATTTATCCTTTTCATTCATTATGGAAAAAATCTGAAGTCTGCATTCAAACATCTCGAAAGGGAAAATATACTTTATGAGAGCAATCTGTGCTATGTGAGCTTATTTAAATAACTTTAATTCAGGCACCATAATAACCATTTCCAGCAGTATCTGATGCCAGCCACATGTCAGCACGGTTCTAACACGAGCAGAATCTGGTCCGTACCTCCAAGTGCGTTTGACTGCCCCAAGGCACGCGGACCGCTGGGTTCCGGACTGGGCACTCGCTGCCGCTTGCCCGGCCATCCCCTGGACTCCTGTCGGCTCCGGGAGCACCCGGGACAGCGGATCCCGCTCCACAGTCTCCTACCTCCGTCTCCCGCCGCTTGGACCCGTTGTGATTCTCCCCGCCCTTTCCCCGCTCCTCTGCCTCGGGAGGGACGTTCTGCTCTCCTCGCCCAGCACCCAGTCCTGGTCTTTTCTCATCAAAAAACCTGTTGCAGAGGAGGGCGTTGGGGCRGGCAGACTGGGCTAGGGAAGTGCATTAGACCATGGGTACTTCACCCATATTTGATTATTATTTTWATTATTTCATGATTTTACTATTTTTATTTTTTTCCCCTCTGCTGTAAAAAATAATCCACCCGCAATTTTATTTTCCTTCCAGCAGAAGGGCCGGCGTGGAGGCTGCAGACCGGCGCTCATTCCTCCTCCGGTGCCTCTGCAGCCCAAATCGCCTCCGGGGCCGCCCGGACCCCCCCTTTTCCGACCCGCTCCGCCCGGCCCGGCCGAGGCGCCCCCGACGGGGCGGCCTTTCCCTCAGAAAGGGGCTGGCCGGGGCCGCGGCCGCCGCGCTGCCCCCAGCCCGGCCCGGCCCGGCCGCCGCCTGCAGTTGCCGCCCGCAGCCAACAGGTCGCACCGTTCGGC
>PTEX01000016.1:7307377-7318430 GCA_003342815.1 Eudromia elegans | reverse complement strand
CCGCCGCTGGCGCGCGCCCCGCGGCCGGAGCCGTGTGCAGTGGGCGGCAGGCCCGCGCCGGGCCGGGGGTAGRGCTTGCCCCCGAGCTCGCAGGCCCTGTGTTACTGAGCGGCCRCTCGTGCTCCGCGCTGGGAGCCGGCGCGGGGCCGCGGGCACGGCGGCGGTTGTCTTCGGTGTTGGTGTTTCTGGAGAAGAAGCGTCTAAAGCTAATGAAAAAATAGACTTCAGTTTTATTTATGAAGTTGAGATTCAAAGAATCGTGTTGCGTTTATTTCAGGTTTCACAAGTTGCATATTAAGCTTAACCTACGCAAAGGCAGCAAACTTTGTGCTGTGCGGTGGAAAAGTTGTGCAGCGACAGACGGGAACAAAACCTCTAGATTTTTGTCTGGTTGCGGATACTAAATTTGAGAGTTAGCCTGGGAAGTCTTGCAGTTCAGTCCTGAGTGATGCATCTGAACACCCYAGAGAGAGGGAGGGAGCTGGCTTGTAAAACACAGTAAATAACCCTCTCCTCTTCCCTCCCCGAGACTTAAATGCCGCCTAAGATTGCTTTTTTTTGAACTGGTGGGKCGGTTGCTTTAACAATTCTCCTGCTGCCATCTTTTTAAGATGCGTGTGAGGGTGTGTGTTGGGAAGGACGCCTTGTGCTGTAGTGTGGCTCTAACGTAGCATGCAGGCTGCCTTGCTGCTTGTTGCAGGTTTAGCAAAGATCTTTAAAAACTTTCTTTGGTTTGGTTTATTACCATGAAAATTAAAAAAAGAAGATCTGTGGCTCTGAGGAAGATATGGTGCATGTCTGTTCCCAGCGTGGTTTGAGGTGCCTTTTTTCTCAGAGAAACTAAACCAGGTTTACCAGATTAATGATTTTCTGTTGTTGTGCTGCTGTGAGAATGCCCTTCCTGTACTAACTTTAAATGCTTCTGATCTCTTTGTAGCCAATGTCAAAGTAATGGATTCCAAAGAATTGCCTAACTCCTCAGATCAAGACAAGGCAAGGAAAAATGYGCTCATCAGTACCAAAGGAGGGCTTGTGATGGACTTCCATGCGCCCTTCAGGGGTGGAGCCGCTGCACCAGCCCCTGCACCCACGTCTCCGCTCCCTGTGTCTTCTCAGCCAGACTCCAATCAGCAACCTGCTTTGGCTGACTTTTCAAAAGGATTAGTAAACAATGTGCCTCAGCCAGACCTTTCCAAGGCGGTGTCGCTCTCAATGGGGCTGTACATGGGTGAAACAGATGCAAAAGTGATGGGGAACGACCTTGGATTTTCGCAGCAGAGCCAAACTGGCATCTCTTCTGGAGAAACGGACTTCAGGCTCCTGGAGGAAAGTATTGCAAGCTTGAACAAGTCCTCCAGCCTGGCGGAGGAGGCAAAGGGAGCGATACCTTCCGCCGCGCCGCTCGAGCAGGATTTCTCGGCCATGGCTGGCCGCAGTGTCCCCTTAGAATCAGGAACTTCAGTCCAAAGCCAGATTGGCTCTAACGGTGGCAACTTGAAATTATTCTCCGAAGACCAAAGCACCCTGGATATCCTCCAGGACTTAGAACTGCCACCAGTTTCGCCGGGCAAAGAGCCAAACGGGAGCCCGTGGCGACTCGACCCACTGCTGGATGACGGTGGCTTGCTGTCCCCCATATCCGCGGATGATGCCTTCCTTCTGGAAGGAAATCTAGGGGAAGACTGCAAGCCTCCGATTTTGCCTGACACTAAGCCTAAAATTAACGACAGTGGTGACCTTTTACCCAGTCCCAAAATGCCAATGCCTCAAGTGAAGACAGAAAAGGAAGACTTCATTGAACTGTGTACTCCTGGCATAAAGCAAGAAAACATGGGCCCAATTTATTGTCAGGCTAATTTCTCTGGGTCTAACGTACTGGGTACTAAAGTTTCTGCCATATCTATCCATGGTGTCAGTACCTCTGGGGGACAGATGTATCACTATGATCTAAATACTGCATCGCTCTCGCAGCAGCAGGATCAGAAACCAATTTTTAATATCATTCCATCTCTTCCTGCTGGTTCAGAAAATTGGAATAGGTGCCAGGGATCAGGAGATGAGACTTTAGCTCCTTTGGGAACGCTCAACCTCTCTGGCAGACCTGCTTTTTCTAATGGCTATTCAAGGTAATTAGATTCTGTTGCTTTTATTAAAATACTACGAGTTTGCCAAGCGTGCCCACATGCATGCGGGGAGTTTTGTTTGTTTCCCCCCTAGGTGGTCATCTGTTTCTCGTCTGTGTGGCTCTCTCCTTGGATGTTGTTGATGTATAGCTGTTATACAGTGCAATCGTAACTGTGGCCAGGTGCTCAGCTATAGGTAATGAAAAGAAGAGAGGAGGAGATCTGCCATCCTCTTAAAGGCAAAATTGCAAGATACGACCTGAAGGGAAAAACTTGAGTATGTGGTAGAAGGGTATGTGCAGAAGGCAGCATAGAAAGAAGTGCTGTAGTGTATACAAAAGCTACTTTATTCTCAAGAATTAGAGGATCTATCGCTGTGGGTTTTTTTTCTAGTGTTACTTAAATGTTAAGCGCAAAAATAACTTGGTTGCTGGGTAAATTTTTGGATTTGCATTTAAGCTGAAGTACGGTTTTATCTTTGCTCGATATTGCATTTGCCTTACATGGACAACAAGGTTCCAAGTAGGAAATACTCAGCAGCTTGTTAATAACTGCATTTAAAGGGAATATTTGCAGTAGGATTTAACCGTACCTGAAATTAAACTCTTGAATAGAGCTTTAGGAGGGCTTCCTTGTAATTGGTTGTCTGAGGAAGGCATGTTAGGGAGAGGCAGTTATCATATTAGTAGTATTATTTATTATTATTGTTAATAAGATAATAAGGGACTCTGTTGTAGTGTTTTCTAAAATTAATTTGATAGTGTAGATATTCGGGTATATTTTCAATGATGAAGTGAATACTTCTCCACTCCAGTCAACAAAATAGTGGTAGGTTTCTGTGTGTGTGTGTGTGTATGTGTGTGTGTGTGTATGTGTGTGTGTGTGTATGTGTGTGTGTGTGTATGTGTGTGTGTGTGTATGTGTGTACATGTGCCTTTTCTCCCAATCGAGTACTGCTTGTGATTTCGACATGGATGCCTCATTGTGCCTTTTTCATAGCTATTATTTAATGTATCCTTGCACGAACACTGTGTTTGGTCTCAACTCGTCGAGAGTTTTTGGTGTATTTATGTGGTGTCATAGTGAGAAAATGTCTCTCGAAGCCAGTATGTATGAAGCCAATGTGAAATTGTACTGAAGTGGGTGTTGTGGCTGTGTGCTGCCCTGGTGCCGCGGCCCTGCTCGCGAGCTGCTCGCGCCGTCGTCCTTGCGGGTTATTAGCTGCCTTTTCCCACCTGGGCGCGGAGGTGTCTGCGGACTTGTCGGTCTCAGAAGAAAACRGAGCTTGCTTTCGTTTCGAGATTTCCTCAGGAGCTTTTGACGTTTTTTAAAATAGAGAGGCGATTTTCTTTGGTGAAAGATTTATAGCAACTTGTAATATAAAGAATCCAGAATGGAGAATGAAGAATGAGAGTGAAACTCCATTTTGATATGTAAATATTGATTTTTTTTCTAACAAACTCAAAATCTTTTGTGTTAACCTTTTGCTTAACTAGTTCGTGATGTTTTCCGTTTGTGTTTGGGAGTTTTCTGTTGGTTTGTGTTTTTCCTTTTTTTTTTTTTTTTTTTTTTTTTTTTTTTTTTTTTTTTTTTTTTTTTTTTGAGAGTCTCTATATACTTTTAATGACACTTTCAAAAAAAAAATCTTTATCAGAGCAAGAAAATCTCTTTGTGAATTTGGGAGACTGATTTTGGTGTGCGAGCAGATTCCGTGCAGATAGTGGCAGCATCCATTTTGAGAGCGCCTCGGCGAGGTTCCTGCGTTGGTTCTTTCACAGAACCGCCCGCTCCCGCGTGGCCGGTCGCAGCCGGGCGCTCGCCAGGCGCTGGGGGAGTTTGAGCGCCGTGTTTCACGTGCTGGTTCACYGCTGACCCTGGTGGGGTGCGAAGGGGCCGACGGCGCCGCCGAGCACGTCGCGTGGCGGGAGGCCGGTCGGCTGCGCCGGGCTGTCCGGGGGCTGCGCACGGAGGCCGGCGCGCGCGGCGGGAGCAGCGCTGCTCCACGCAGCTCACGTGCCTCTTCCCGCAAGCTCCCTACCCGTGAATGCCCCCCCTTCCTTACTTGGGATAGTGGAATTTMTTTTCGCTTTATTTAAACAGTGTGGAAAGAATTTCAGGGGAACTCCTGGCTGGCTTTTGCTTTAAAATGCTTTACTTAGAGCATTCATGGAAGCTGTTCTTGCTTACCAACTATTCTTTTAGAATGCTAAACCCACAGCCGCAAGCCTAAAAGCAGTGCTTGTTTCCTTGTTTTGGATGTTTTGTGTGAAATAGAGGCAACTCTCCTTTCTGAAATAACCTTGCAAGGCTGATGAGTTGTGGCCTCCTGACGCTTAAATCTGGAGTTCAAACCTTTGGTCTGAGCCGGGTTGGTGCAACACGGTGTGTCCTGGGTTTGTTTGTTTGTCCCACGGCAGAGCTAACAACACTGGTGAGTGCCCGGCTCGCTTCGGAAACAAAGAGCGGCCGAGTGGCCGGGCTGGCGCGCTCCTCCCGCGCGCAGCCGCTGCCCGCCGGGCTCTTGAGAACTGCTACAATCCCGTCTCCTGGGGGGATGTTTCCCGGTTTGGGTTCTCGTCTTCTAATGCTCAGAACAAGTTAATTATGTATTATAATTATATCTAAAGGCCAGCTCTGTCCAGGCATTGAGATACTGCTTAATTTTACTGGTTTCAGGAAAAACTTGTACTATTTCTTTATGGGCACARAATCTTGAGTTTGTCCTGTAATCTTTGAGTATTTTTTATATCTGTTGGAATTGCAGCAGCTTGTCTGTAAAGAGATCAGTGATAAGCGGGCATGAGAAACACTYGCTTTGCTTCTGAACAGCAGGAAGTATTCTGAAGCTGATGCTTGTGCTCATGGGCAGCTCCTGGGCTGCAGCTCAGTATTTTAATAGCTAATATTCAAAATCTGCTTGAATAGCAGTAAAAATTTCAAAAATTTAGGACAGCTTCCTTCTGGAGTGAGTTTGAGAGAGCTGGATAATCAGACTGATGATCAACTAGTATTAAAGAAAAAGGGAAAAAACCCCCAGAATAACAGAGCATTTGCCTTTGATTTTTCTAATAGAAGAACTGAGGCAGAGCTAGAAGAGAAATGAAACAAACTAAAAGTATTTGGTTAAGTGTTCCACTGAAAAATTTGAGATTTTGATGATATCAATCCTTAACCTGGTTTTATTTGTGACTTATTCCACAGATGCCAGTGAAATTTGTTAAACTTCAAGGAAATAATTTTAGCAGTACATGCTTATAAAGCTCCCGAGTGGTATATACATTAAACCCATTGCTCAAGCTCTTTATTCTTCTAACTTCCTGGAGATGTGGCTTATTGTGGGGGGAATGAAAGATAATAAGAAACAACACAGCAACACAGTGTGCTGTTTTTTTAATTATTGGGTTTTTTTTTTTTATTGCTTAGCCTAGCCTACAGCCAGAATTTACAAAAACTGGGCCCCATTGGCAGTGCTACAGCTTCTAGCATTACAGTTGAAATGATTCCTAGTATTTAAGCTTGAGGGGGATAAGGATCATTAAGGAAGTCTAAGAAAAGACAAGAGAGGGAGAATATTTTTAAAAAAGAAAGACTTTTTTTTTCTGGGCAGTTGTACTCAAAGGTTTTAAAGCATTTCTTCTAGGAAAAGCTGTCTTTTTATGTGTTTTCGGTTGGAATTCCTTTCTGAAGGCAGACATTTTACTAGAAGGAAGGGGGGAAGTGATCCTGTGCTAGAAATGGTAAAGGTCACTTGTCCCTTGTCTTACCTCATTGTTTGGCCTTGGCTTTTGGCCAAGGCCAGTGGCTTGGCACCATTGAGTATAGTACTTTAAATGTTATCTGACTCAGCAGTATGTAATGTATGGCACATACTGAAATGAATTCTTTATATATATATATGTGCACACACATACACACTAAAATAAAAATATTAACTAGACTTATTTGGAGGGAGTGCTTTGGATATCAACAGTGTATGCTGTGATTTGTCAGCTCAGTGTAGTGTTGTATTTAGTTTTTGAATTTTGCAAATACACAGCAAGAAAAGCTTCATTTTTTTGGCAGACAGGACTGGACCAGGAATGTCCTGGAGCATACAAAATAAAGGAGCCTGAAAATCAGGATACCTACATATGAATGATCATTTGTGTATGATCTAATCTGCTCTTCCACCCATTAGCTGGCCCGTTCGGATGATTAACAACTGCGTTGTTAGAAACTCACTAGTATTACCTACCCTTATCTTCTTTGTTTTAAGTCTAGTTCTGATTTATGGAAAACATTGTTGTTCTCTGTTGTCAATTTCTTTTTATCCATCTTAAAGAGTAATTGAAATTTATAATGGTGCTCGGTTGTTCTTTTCTGCTGACAATAACAGCAAAAATATAGTTCAAAGCTATTCATATATCTTTTTAATGAATGTATGCATAATTAGCAGTTTCACAGGGTATGTATTTACTGTATTAAAGATGAGTCTCTTTTTGCACAGTTGTGTGAGCAAACTTTAGGGGTGCCAATTCTCCTCTCTCTCTATCACTGCTGTTCTGGTAGCGAAGAGCAGCCGTTGCTGTGTGCATAAAYGTAAGCGCAAGCTGAACTTATTTCTGCATTTTAAGAGGCCTCTGAGGTCTCCTTCCAGCCACTGCCCAGCCCGYGTGCTTTTGGTGGTTCCCTCTAAACTGCCTGAGTTCAAGCAGTGGAAAGCATACCCCCTGCTCTTGCTGCCTGTGTGTTTATGGCACAAGGTTCCCCAGTTGCAGTGGGGCATTAGGCAGAAATCAGGATACCCTGTTTCTCTCATTTCCCTTGGAAACCAGGTGCCTTTGCCAGGGGTAGTTCAGTATTTCATGTCCATAAGTGCTGTCCTTCAGCTCATGTGCCTCGGCTCCTCTGGTTTCCAAGGCAGTTGGTGGGGTTTCGGCAATTAACACTCTGCAGTTAATCCCGAGCGCGGTGAGAAAGGCGGTTCCCGTGCCGGTGTCAGCTCGTCTTTCACAACTTTTTCACTGCCTCGTTCCTAAGATGTGCTTCAGTGAAATGGGTTTGTACTCCGTGCCGAACATGACTCCCCAAAAATGCTGGTGCAAAAACTCCGGCTGAGGTCGTTTATGTCGTCTTTCTTATTGATGTATAGCATTCCTTCATGAAAGAAATCATCTGTTAATTTCATTAGCCTTTCACCTGTCATAAGTAAGGATATATGAAGATAAATGGTTTTTCAGCAGAGTGACTCGGAGATCAAGTGTTGCTGCTTGAGGCTGGAATGTGATTTGCTGCATTTCTCGGGGGCCATTCTGCTAAACCCCCTTACCGTGGAGCTGAGGAACACCCACGCTCGGAGCGCTCCATGTTGGATCGGTGTCACATCTACACGTCTTACAAGAAGAGGGCAAGCACTCAGTGCTCGCGAGTTTGGCTTGGAAAAAATGAGCATATGTTTCTTGAAATAACCTTTTTTTTTTTTTTTCCCTTTCTCCCCAAAGCATCACTCACGGGATATGGCAAGGCATAATTGCAACTACACGCATTTTTTGAACATGTTAAGGCTGCCTGAGTACGTATCTCACCACTGATGTGCTAGAATAACATCTGAATTTACATGTTTTGCGGACTGTTTCAGTGACATTAGTCTTGAGATAAGCAAAGTATCAATAAAATCTTGTTTCCAACGCCAGTTACAAGCAATGGGAAAAGCTTTACAGAGCTACAGACATGATTATCTTGTCTTTGTTATCAAAATAACTGAAATGGTGTGCAGTCTATGGCATACAGAAATTAACTTTAGAAATGTTTCATGAAATTGTTAAGTTTTACCTGTCCTTAGAAATACAGAAACAACTACATGTGTGGAAAAAGATTGTTCCTGGAAAGAATATTTAGCCAGATGGTTCATGGTGCATCAAATCTGGAGAGCTTGTATTAAGCTTTGGTTTTTATGGCCTTTGTCTCTCTGGACCGGGCAGGATACTTCAATTTAATCTTACAATTTACCAAGCAGTTAATGTGCTGCTTTGCATATACAGATTATTTGCATTGCTCTCATAACAGAGGTTTCTTGACTTGATTCCCCACAGTATGAAATCAGTCTGTGATACAGCGTTTGCTTGAAGTGCCAAGACACTTGTAGCCCAGGAGTTAATCCTGTTCTGGGTTCTGGAAATAATAAGATACTGTCAGTTGATAACGGCTCATCCCCGGGGGACAGAAATGAACCGATACAGCTGGAATAGCTAACACACTTGAAACTTTTTTTTTCTTTTTAAATAACTTCTCTCAGCTCGCTGTCTTGGCACGACTTCACGTCAACTGTTTTCAAACATCTGCAGGAAAAACTTACAGGGAGCAGACGTTTGCGTGTGAGGGGGAGAGCGGCCGCGCTTGAGCTTGCGGCCGCCCCCGAGCGCTGCGGGGCCGCGCGCGAGGCGGCCCCAGGGGTGGTGGAGCTGGCGGCGGGCGCGTGGCGGGTGCCCGGAGCGTCGTGGCGCTCGGGCGGCGCGTGGGACCTGCGAGCGCTCCCGGCCGCGGCGTCGCGCTGGAGCTGCTGGGGCCGAGCGCGCGTCCTGCGGGCACCGTGGTGCTGCCCGCGCGCGTCCCGTGTCCCGAACGCGGGCCASTCGGGTTGCGCTGGTCTTTGCTGTGAGATGTCCCTGTGTTTTAACTAGAGTTCATTCTTACCTGGTTGAAATGGTGTCTTTAAGTGCTCTAGTTGCATAATATGTTATTTGGAATACATAATTATATACAATGTACTGGCCTTGGGAAAGCTCATGCTGGAGAGCGTGTGGAGCTTAGTTTTGTAATGTAGGTGGTGTCAGCTTTTCATGCTGCTCTTAAGAAGGGGAATTAAGTTTAGATTCAAGGATATTGGTACTTATCCAGGATACCAAATTCAGGGCTGGAYTATGATAACAATACTTCCTTACATCTACAGTTATGTGGACCTCTGGAGGAAACAGTGTATCAAAAGCCACCTTGGCCACCTCTTACTGACTGTGTTTCTGTACCAGCCAACTACGTTCTTAATTTAGTCTGTATCAAATTGGTTTTAATTAAAACCTAGAACTCCAACCCCTTATTAAGCTTCTCTAGAAAACTTAGGATTTGGAAAATTAGTGTCAGATAATATAGTAATGTTTTGTTGTGAGGATGCAATTTCCATTTTTGATTAAAAATCTTAATTCTCCTGTGATCTCRGAATTGCTTTTGGGGAAGGATTTCCAAAATAATAGCAATCTCTTTCTTGAACCAAGTTTACTGCTACTGTAATTTCATTAAGAAACTGAGTTCCACATTAGGTTGTAGAATAATACATTCTTCATGCTTTTGTAATAGATTTTACAGTGACTATGTGTGTCAGAAAGCAGCTGGAGGTGATGATTGTATTTATGCATCACGGTCACACAAGACTTAACATGAAGCTTCTTAGCAGCAGGGCACAGTTTGCTCTTGTGTTGCTTTATTCAGATATCTCGGGTTCCGTGTGGCTTTCCTTTTCCTGACAGTAAGCTTTAAGCAAGTAGGTTCTGTTCAGGCTWCTAATTTGAACTTTAAAAAGGAAGTGGGGTCACAAATGAGTAGCCTGCCTCATAAAACACTACTTGTGAAATCTGGGAAACTCGTGCTGTCAGATAAGAGTGAATAATTAAATAGCAGTGGACAATGTACCGTGTCAAAATAAGCAAATAGTGGATGTGGTTTTACAGCCTCGTGGCTTAATTTCTTTGCTTGGTTTTTCTCTGGAGGATCTGACCTCTGCAACTTTATTAGTGTTGCTGAATGCCAGAAAAGGCCAGTGCCTGTCCGTTCCAAAGCAGGATCTTGAAAGCTCTCTTCTAGTCGCCTTCTGGCACGCTCACGCATGCAAGACCTGTGCTGTACCTCAAAGTTGGCTAGATTTTGGTGTGGGAAACGCAGGTCTGTCCTGGGAGCTGTCACCGAGCTCGGTGTTCACAAGCGTGCGCAGCCCGAGCCTGGGGTGTCTGCACCTTCCTGCTGCCTCACACTGGGACCTCGTGCTCCTGCATCCCAGTCTCCCAGCCTTTCTGCAGCTCCTTTGGAGCGTTTTGGAACCCCAAAACGGGGTTCCCTTTGGGGCAGCTCAGCCCCAAAGGGTGCGGGGCAATGAGCAGCGCGCTTGCCGTGCGCTTCAGGCCGCGGGGGCAGAGGGCAGCCCCACAGCTTGCCCGCCGCTCCAGGCAGCACRCGCGGGGTGTCATAACGCATTAATGTAATAGCACGCTGCGTTGGAACGGTAACAGACCTTCGGTAAAACAGGAACTGTTGCCCCTGTAAGGGTGGTAGGACGTGATAATCGGTACAAATACCAATTACTTCATGGTAGAGCATCGCCTTAAAAACTCAAGCCACAACTGGTGGTGCTTGTCATGGTAGATCGCATTTGGTTACTGCAGCTCAACGGTCCTGGAACCGAATCCTCTCCRGGCCTCCTAATCAGCTGTTAACTGCCTTTAATCCCTTCAGCGCAGGTCGCGGAAAGGATGCGGTGGATGMTTTTGCGGGACATTAATCGTCAAATTAATTCCCTTTCAGGAAAGGATTGTGCTCTGTGCAAGTAATCTCTAATATCACTTAAAATSAAATGCATATGAATGCCCGTGTAATGTGTTGTCATAAATGGGATTTTTTTCTGTAGCTTTCTATTTAATTAGATGTAAATTGTTAAAAATATACTTAAATCAACACATCTATTCCACAGGCATATGTGCATCCGTGTACCACGCGTTGTCACTTATTTTTGTGTCACTTATTTTTGTTTCTTGCCAAGTTTGTTGTTGCTCTCTGAAGCACGAGTTTGTTTCCCTATTAGAGCCGTAGACTTAAGCTTTTCTAAGAGCCCTGACATGGGTGCGCGGGCTGCTGCACCCCGCAGCGCGGGCGCGTGCGGCTCCGGCGCGTGCGGCTCCGGCGCGTGC
>PTEX01000016.1:7205498-7307357 GCA_003342815.1 Eudromia elegans | reverse complement strand
CGTGCTGGCCGTGCCGCGGCCTGCCGTGCCTTTGGGTTACCCGTGTGGCCTTGGCTCTCCTGCGCCTGGGCGATCTGGGGGTTTAATTGCTTTTGCTGCTAGTCCCTGTTGGTTTGTTCAGCCTGTTGGATTTCTATCTCCCGTTACATATGAATTCTACAACTAATTGTATTGCTCCAGAATAAAGTTAATATAGAGATAAAATTAGTTTTGTTAAGATTCTAGCCTGTTAATCTTCTTAAAATGGGAAGTGGATCAGAACAACATTTCCCAAAAATGAGCATTTAAAATGATTATATAAATATTAGAGATACTGAATTTGATACCTAGAGAAGCTTTACAATTGTAGAGATGTGTGAAAGAATATAGAAATTCATTTTACTCTTTTCTTTCTTTTTCATTTAGCAAATAGATTTTAAATGTTTACTGGAATAATAGCAGACTGCCTATGAAATGACCAATGCAGATGCTTCCTGAGTGACAGAATCCCTTAGGAGCATGTCTTTCCTTTAAGCAGTGATGAAAAATTGATTTAAATTGAGTCTCAAATCAACAGGGATCAACTGGATGGATCTGCATTTTGAAATATCTTTGTAAACATTTACCGAACTGCAGACCTAGTAACACTGATTCTTAATAAACAAGAATCCAAAAAGGAACACGACAACCTAAGCTGTGCTGTGGCAGTGGAAAGTGTGTGCTGTCTTTTAAAGATGCATAACATCAGGATTCCCAAACCAGTGCAAATAACCTGGGTTTTGGCAGCTTGAAGCAATTATTGGCTATAGAGGGGTATTTGGAAGTGGKGAGGTATGAGAGATGCAGACTCAAGCTGGGATCTTTGAAGGAAGGCATAGGATAAATGATGTGGCTGGAGAAGAACTTACGGATGTTTWAATGCAGCATTGTGCGTGATACTGTCGTTTTAATAAATGTAGACAGCCTGCACACATATGTGCACAYGGAAAGGATGGGGCAGAGCTGAGCACTAGTCCAAAGAGTCTGCCAAGAGTCATGGCAGTGCTGAAGCAGTGGAAAAATACAGACCTGAGCATGTGGCGATGGCATTAGTTTTCCTTTTACTTGATACTGGTTCTTTCTCTTGTGGTCCATTCTTCTGGAATTCCAATGTGGATAGAGATTCAGACTTTTTGCAAAGAAAAAAATATGATAGATATAGAAACTAAATAATTAAGCTCATAGCTRCAGCATTATGAGCTGCATTAATATTGATCTTATGCCTTTTGTGCAAAATAGTTTTGGTTTCTTCATGGCTTTGCACATGACACCTGCACTTTTTTTTGTGCAGCACTTGGTATTTAAATAYGACAAAATAGTTACACACATATGTGTATTTTTTTCCATGTCTGTTCCTGCTAAAATACTCCTCCTTCTGCAGGCTTAAAATTATATTGGTTAGCAATGAAAATGGCATTGAACTAATGTAATTGCCCTGGGTTCCAAATCCTTATCTAGTGTATCTGCTTCTTGGATTACAGACCCCATTAGTTGGATTGCTGTGTTTTGTGTTATAATAAGTGCCAAAATTCTCTGTAGCCACTTTGAAAGATTTTGTTTTCATTTCAGTGTTAACTTGTAAGCCTGGATTTCAAATGCAGCAGCCGTGTAATCGTTCTTCAGTCTGATGAAATGCCTTTGGTGCTGTCTTTAAAATGGAAATATTTGAGACTATTTGTAGTCCTTTAGAGAGGGGTTTGATCATTAAATACTTAAAAACAAACAAAAAGAACCCCATAGCTTTAAAGTCTGCAATTTAATAACTTTTTAATGCTACTTTTTCACAGGCTTGTTAGAAATATCTTTCTGAAAGCTCTTGTTTATATATGCACAGAAATGTAGATCTAGTATTTTTGGGGACATTCTCGRATAGAAAATTTAGGAAGATTTTGGCTGAAGCATTTGGGGGAGACTCTTGCTTTGCGACATGCCTGTTGCCCTCCACACTGTTACAGGTTGGACCCCCTCGCTGCTGCCCCGGGACCCGAGTCACTCTGAGGGGGCTGCCTGGGGAGGCAGCAGCAGCCGTAGGYGCTCCTGCAGACCCTCTTCTGGGGCGTTTTCCCCCATTTCTCAAGGGGCCAGGCCCATGGGAGGCAGCTGGAGCCTGCGGGGTCGTGCAGGCTGGGGCAGGAGCGGGGTCAAGGCAGCGCTCAGCAGGGTCTTACCAAGATGAGCGCAGGCAGCTGAGGCCCTGCGAGCGGGGCCGAGGCTTAGGGCAAGCAGCAATTAGTGCTTGCAGTGAAATAGAGGTGTTAGAGCAGAGCCCCGTGTCCAAGCCTTTCTGTTGCAGCACCTTTGTAATAAATGCAGTCTGCACGTCCTGTTTTAAATGTTGTGCTAACGTGGGGCAGAATTAGCACCAAATGGGAGAGGTTCCGTTTGGCGCCTCGCGTATTTGTAGCCCTGCAAACTGTCTCCACAGCGGAGCGGAGGTGGCTGCTGTGTCGCTCGTGGGCCCCGCGCTGTGCTCGCCGCCTTGGGAGCCCCCGCGAGGCGGCCTGTCTCTCCGTGCAGCATGCGTGAAAACCGGGAGGCAGTTTCCTTGGTCCTGTAGTGCACATGGGTCTGCAGCTCATCCTCGGTCAAAGAGAAATTGAAAGCTGGAAGAACATGCAACACGACAGAGCTATTGCTGCATCCCTGGACGGTCAGACCCTCCCATGCTCGCCTGCCTTCCCGATGCGCAAGAGCTTTCTGCAGGAACAGAGCCCTGTCCGGTGCTTGGAACCCGGCGGCAGGTGAAGGGAAGCAAGGGAGATGCGCTGGGGTCAGGAAGAGGCGTGAGGAGGTTGAGGGTAAGGGGCTGCTGAAAAAGCAGAACATAGATGTTTGCAGTGGTGAGGGACTCTGTTAAAGACTATTATGTCTGAATTATATCTATTATATCTGAAAACTCTTTATATCCTGAGGAAGTTAGCTTGTTTACCATTAGTATCGTTGCAAACAGATTCACTTCTTAATAGCCGGTCTGTCATGAATGCGTGCAATTGTTCTACTACCAACTTTTCTACTTAAAAYGTGCATATATTTTGATGCGGAAACTCCAAAGATGTATTAGTTATTTTTATAGTGCTGTTCTCATGTATTTATTTCAGTGATAACCTCTGGTGGATTCCAGAGGAAACGGGCTGTGTCGAGATGGAAGTGTCATGCTATTTTCGGTTTTACTTCCCCCCGCCCCCCATGCCAGAGGAATACATTGCCGTGTTCTCATTTAGCTCAGTAGCATTAAGCTTTGTGAGCGTGTCAAATTAGTGTATCAAACAGGTACTTACGATAAAAACTCTATACTGAAACAGAATAAAAAAAAATTATTCTTTTTGTTGTCATCTTATTTGAAGTAGCAGGAAGTAGGGAAGAGATCCCATGTCACAACGGTAGTCTTTGGAAGTGCTACTACTTCAAAACTCACTCCTTTCAAGGGGGATAAAAAATCACCTAACTGGTTCTGGTTTGGCACAATCCAGACCAGGCGATTTCTGTGAGCTCTTTGCACGCCCCTTTCTCCCATTTTTTGCATCTGACAACCTAGTCTGACACCTCCATTTTAATAAAAACCAATTCAGCAAGTTTAGTAATGATTTAACTTTCCAGAGTCTCGAGGAGACAAGTCTGTTCAAAGATGTTCCAACTTATTTGAACACTGCAAAKGATTTAATACAACTGAAATGCGGTTCCAGAGCTTCTGGTGTGAAATGGAAATACCATAAAAATCAGAGCACTCGGAGCGCTTTGTTGGGAGAACATAGAGCTTGTGGGGCGGATGGGAACCTTCACGCGGGTTCCAAAGATACCTAAAAATTAGGCTGGCTTGCTCTGTCACCTTTATTCTCTGCAGTGATTTCCCTGTTCCCCACTTCCCATCGCTGCAGCGWCCCTGGGGAGTTGTGTGGTTGTGTCTGTGCTGCCGGCCGTGACGGCCCAAAGCAGCCGGGCCCTCCCTCGAGTCCCGCAGGACTCGAGTCCGGTGCACCAGCGCAACAGCAGGGCTCTTATAATGACACAGTAAATRCAGAATATAGGAAAAAAATCCCCAAATGCAGAGTATTGCATTTCATTTGAGAAACTTTAGAAATTAGCAGTATCACAGACTTTCCAATCACACTCCTTATATTCATCTTCTGAAACCAAAGGATAAAATTCAGTGCCTTTATTTGTAAATACTTTTTCATATAGATTACAATTGCTTGATATTTATAAGCAATAGCTCCCCATACATTTAAAGTTGCCATTCCAAAGGAGTCCTTAGTGTGGGTGTCTTTGCAAGACTGTGTTGGCTATTAGGAAAGAGCATGGAAGGTTTTTCTTTTTGGAATGCACATGATGAGTTATTGGTGTCCAGGAGTCAATAATTTATATACCTACTGGACCCCTATAAATACTCCCTGTTACTGAGGGATCCTGTCAGTCCTCTCACCATTTATCTAAGAGGATCGGCCAAATAACGTGCAAGTTCACCTAGCAGACCGTAAGTTTCTGTAATTCTGTAAACTTTGGCTGCTTGGAAATCGTAAGCAATTGTCCCAGAATTGTAGTTTTAGTGAGCAAGGCTGTTTCTCTTGCATAAGCAGTGAATGTGTGTTGGAATCCTTAATATTCTGAAGCTTTTGGTGCCTCTTTCTGCTTAGCAAGAGACATTGTGTTAATTATTTCTCTATTCTTCTCTATTCGAAGGCTAACRGCAAGTACTGTTTCTTTGGTTTACCTTCTCATTCAGCACCTCCTTAATCTCCAGCGTTTCAGGACCAGAAGTGCAGTTCTGTGACTCGTGTCCTAGTGGAAGCTCTTCCTCCTTGACAACAGAAATGTGGAAACAACATATTGACAAAGCCCAATTCTCAGAGGTGACCTGGACCTCCCTGTGTAGTGTTCCCCGTGGTCTCCTGTGTGTGCGTTGTGGTTGGGTGAAATGGGGAGTAGCCTGGGTCTCGGTTTCTGTTTTCCTCCTTCRAAACCCGAGGCTAAAAGGAGGCTGTAGAACCCCGGCTGTCCCTGTCTCTGGTTCTCTGTATCCCGAGCACACTTTGGTTCTGGTCTTTGTACCCTGCTTGTTATCTGCTCACTTGGAGGARGAGCGAGCTAGTTCTCATGAGAGTTTCACATTGCAAACTGGTCTGCGTTGATGGTCTGCAGGTTTGGGGGCTCCCTGGCAGCAGGGCAAGAGCTCTYGTCGTGTTACTGCTTCTCCCTTCTGCTCAGCTGCACAGCGAGTGTGTAGGAACGAGCACAGGACGACGGAGCAAATGGCTGGTGTAAAAGAATACAGGGTATATTTTGTCCTGCTTTTGTCTGCCCCAGTTACTGGAAAATAAGCTAAACATTAATTATGAAAGTGAAATGTGTAGGTAATGTGCAGCATGAATTGCTTGGACTTGGCCTTTGCTACGGTGTAGAAGTGAACAGTAACAGCACAAGCTGAGGGCTGCTAGGTGTTGGTGGGCACTGCTGCTCCAGCATGGTGATGAGCTCCTCCTGCTCATGTTTTAAGGATGTTTTTGTGAGTATAAGTGAGACTAGGGTGGGCAAGAGCTAATGGCACCATTGTAGGATGCTGCTTCGCTCCAACATCCACTATTTTGCTCTGTGTTCTCTTTTTATCTTGCGCTGAGTCAACAGATATTGTCAGATAATTTTCAAAGATTTCTTTTTGTTGCTAGTGTTTGAGCAGCCRGGTTTTTACTCTGTGTTGCAGTTTTGTTCATAGCGGTGCTAAAGCAAAGTTGTATAACAGCGTTTTACTCGCCAGGTTCTCAGGAGGGGCTCGTGGGCCTTGCGGCTCCCGCAGCTGCCGAGCCCCTCGTTTCGCAGCCCGGCGCGCTCCGGCAGCAGCGTCTCCGGCCCTTCCCCTTGGGGACGTCCTGGCTAGCCCGTCTGCGTCCTGCAGTCCTGCGCGGCATGAGGGTGGCTGGGGAGCATTGCTGCTCTCCCCTCTGCAGGTGTCTGGTGTCGTCTGGTTCTGGGCTTGTATTTATYTATTGTTCATCTTGTTTTAAAAATACATCATGATGCTCACAAGAGTGTCTGATAATAATCTCCTATCTCTTCTTTACCATTTCTGCCCTGGCCGCTTCCCCTGGCCTTGGCACCTTCYATCTGACCTGGGCCTCTGGGCTCCTTGCACAGAGCTGTGGTATTCCAAGCTGGGATGTCCTGGAGACAGATCTTTCTAAGCTGCACTGCTGTATTTGCTAATGAAGCAATTCACAGGGTCACAGTTGTCAGAACAGGTGTGGGGAATTCACATCATTAGAGGCTTTTTTGGCCTTTGAAAGCTACTTTATTCCCATCCTGGTGACCCTTGCTTGCAGTGTGCCATCACCTGGCGGTGCTGGCTGCAGTGGGTCAGAGTGGTGTGTCATTGTCAGAATGAGGCTTTGCTGCCTAATCTGTCACCTAATGAAACGTGCGTGGGGAAGGACAGCGCTCGACCCCTGGCACTGCTTGGGTAGGTAGCGCACCGGGTGTAGCGTAGGGCGATGGGTGGTGTAGGAAGGGCCAGGCCTGCGGCACGCGGCTCGGTGCCGGCCGGGGGCCTGGCGGGAGCRTCTTGCCAGGGAGCTCCTGGAGCCCCCGTTTCCCCGGGCAGCGACACGAGGGCCCTCAGTGCTGCAGCCATCAGCCCCCAGGCAAGGTGACACATTAGCACCTGCCCTTCTGTGAATGAACAGCAGTGAGAAACAACCTTCGTGCTCCATAACTTACTAAGTTTGTGAAGCTTTTTAGGTTTATTAAGAGGAGTGAGATATCCGTATGTTGTTTTTTGTAATTTATTTTTAAATTTTGCCGTGTTTTTACACAGTTGACTTTCGTTTGGCTTAGAAATGCCCAGATGGAGAGGATTTGCAGCAGCCTGCCGCTAGTCCTGGGGACTGCCGGGCAGTCTCAGGACACTGCTGCTGTGTCCCTGCTTCCTGACGAAGGCCCCTTCGGACACGTCCGAGCTCCAGGAGCCCAGGGAGACCTTGGCCGGTGCTGCGAGCTGCCCGTCACTAGAGCTGTCCTCAAAGTGCCAGTGTTCCTCTTGCCCTTTGTCGCCTGGGACACTTAAAAGCTCCTGTTCCCAAGTTCTTTTCTTTTTTCCCTTTCAAATCTCAAGGACTAACCAAGAGGAACTGCCGAGAGGAACGTGGCTGTTAAATCCCCGAGCCTGGTGGCGCGGGGCCGTGCGGGCCCGTCTGTCCTCGGGCCCTCTGTGTTCACCTGCGCAGGGTGGGCAGAGCCCGCACCGGGCGCCCTTCCCTGGGGAGCCCGGCCCAGGCGCCGTTGTTTCTCGTGAACAATGCGATCCTCGTGTGTGTGTGTGTGTGTGTGTGTGTTCCTGCCTCATTCACACCACAGAGTCTTAATTTCATATTTGCTAAGTTTGCTAAGCATGTATTAACAAAGTGTTGTGCTAACATGGAATTAACAGCAGGAGCCCTCGGCTGCAAATGTTTCAATGCTTATCTGCTGCTTATTCTTCCTTCCTTTTTCAACAGAAACCTGGATTCTTTGGGGCTCTTGGATCCACTTTATACTTATTGCTGGTTAGACAACAAGTAAACAACCTACTGTAAATGGGCCATGTGCCAGCTGGCCTACCTGCTCCTGCAGCTTGTGACTTGCATTCAGGCCTAGAAAATGCCTTTTTACTTGGTCATTTCCTTCCCCTTCAAAATCGAAAAATAAAACTTTTTTCCTGCAATTAAATAGTTTTCCTGGCATAAATATTAAATTGGGGAAGGATATTAGCGCTAATCAGATATTAAGGCATAATACGTTTTCGCAGGAGCTCTTGGCCTTGGCCTGAAGGTGCTCAGGAGCAGCGTGGCGAGCAAGAGCGTGGGCCCGCGCCGGCTCCCCGGGGCTCTGCTCCGGCTCGCCGGGGCTCCGCTCCTCGCCGCAGCCGGCGGCTCCTCGCTGAGGGAAGGACCCCGGGCCCTGCTTGCTGAGCGGCGCGCGGACCCCGGCCCTGCTGGGGCACGTCCCGCGCGGGACGCCTGCGCTCAGCCGCCGCTCGCTCCATGGCCGCCAGCTCCTCGGGTAGCTGAACCTGAGAGCTTTGAAAATTTACCTTTCCTAATAGTGTTTCTGGCTTATTTTGAACTCCAAGGTAGGAGATTAGCGAGAGTGTTCTAAGTGAAGTGCTGAAGGTACCAGGACATACCCAGCCTCAGTAGCCTGGCATTTTGCGCTCGCGTGGCCAGACTTCTTCCAATATCTGAGTGGTCTAATTCCGTAGCGTTGGGTTAAATATAGCCACACTGTAAGCTGTGGAATGCCCAGACTTGGTGAATGCCTGTAACTGATCCTTTTGCCTGTGTAATTATGCTATAGCTTGCCGGGGGAGATTGCTCCCTTTAATGGGTCTTTTCTTTTTCCCCGCCTCCCTTCAAAATATTATTGTGTGTTCCTAGGGAAATCCTCATGCTGGGAAAACTTCAACAGGTGGATGAGGGGTCACAGTTGTGCCCCTGTGTGCGCAGGGAGGGATTCCTGCAACGACACCGCCCGGCCTGCGTGCTGCTCGTTCCACTCACACGTTCCTCTATCTGCGACGGCGCTGGGCAGGTTATTTTGGCTGTACCCTTTTAACCTAATAGTACCTCTACCAAGAAACTGTAACTGTTTGGGTGGTAAAGCAAGTGTGCTGTTAAAGGGATTTTTGCAGTAATTGTTTCTTGAACGGCAATCTTGGATACAATCTCTGTTGACCTTTAATTTGAAGTCAAAAGAAAATCCGAGAGTGTCTTGGCAATACAATTGAAACAGCAACACAGATATTCCTTGTGATTAGTTTACTTATTTGTTGTATAGAATCCGGTTTCCAACTTAATTTTATCTCTTTCTKTAATCTGCAGAAATGCTTATCTGTTTCAACAAGACTATCCTCATCCAAGCAATGCTGTTTTGTAAGAGCAGTTGTAGTTCTGGCAACTGCTGGGCTTGTTTTGCCTCCGTGGGGGTAATAGAGCTGAATACTAAAATAGAGACTAGCACTTGCTTTGCAGCAGCAGTCGGGACAGATCTGAATAAGCGAGTGTGTTCTCAGAGCTTGTTCCAAGGCTTTAGAAAGTCTAAGCAAGAGACCTAACACTCTGTATCCTTAGAGTCAAAACAAAGCAGATATTTAGAAGAGGGAGGTTTGAAAGTGGAGGCCTTGTTTCTGGCCATCTCTAGTAACTTTGAAGTAAAATTCTTATACGTGAAGGGTATGGAGGAGGCTTTCCTTTAAACCTGCGTGTACAAACTTCGGGTTTCTATCAGAATTCAGAATAAAGTCAGAAACTGCTTTTGAAAGAGATGATAAACATTCAAAATATTTAGAAATAATTTCTATCTTTAGTATAAATGTTCTATACCAACAGTTGAACCCTTTAAAGCCTACCAGTGCCTTTCCTATCTCCATGATGGAGTTTGTATTTCTCAAGTGTTTCCTTTGCTCATGTCGAGTCGTGTCTTTACTGCTAATTGCAGTCCTTGTCCGACTGAAAAAGCTGCATTACTGAGTGGTGGCTTTACTGAAGGTTTTTAGCGACAGAAAGGAATACATTGCAGAACTTCCAGCCCGCTGGTCACGTGAGAGTGCTGGAAGCTCTAGGAAACAGTGCCACGGTACGAGAGCAGTGCAAGGTTTGTGCCATGTCTTGAGCGCTGTAGGAAGAGAGGTTTAGGTACAGAGCGGAGCGTGAACCCGCACGTAGCCCTACGCAGTGAGGGCTGTAGTTAGTTCTCCATCGGGCTCTGCATTATGTAATCCCTAGAGCCCTCAGGCCTCCGAACGTACTATATTGACGTAACGTTTAGAATTTGGAAATACCTACGTGTTTTGGTGTGGTTTGTGTACATGGACGGCAGCACGCCCCCAAATCGGGTCCCCAACAAGGTGTAAGAGCATCATGCTCAATTAGTGCATGGCTGGGATCTGCTCAAGCAGCATTAGCAGCAAGCTGGGAATCGCTCCTCAAGCCATTTGTTTTCCCCTTCATCAAAAAGTAGTTAAAACGTTTTAAGTTGTACTTTTAAAACTTAAAAGTACTGCTAATACCAGGATTTGGGACTTGACTTAATCATGAGACGCAGAAAAACACTCAAGTGAATTTTCTTCTTTGCCTTTTGAACCCTGCATATGGTTTTCAGCTCAGCAGAGATTTTCTTCTGAAAAGAGAGATTCTCACAATTGTAAACTCTTAAGCAGAGCTAAAGGAAAAGGCCAGATGCTGCAAGACTGGTGATTAAAACTGCAAGAATAAGCAATACAGGGAAACACTTATCATTCTCTCCTTGAAAAGCCCGGCCTGCTTATCTCCAGTTCTTGGCCTCACTCAAGCCATCCACAGTTAAGATGAAAAAATACAGACCTTTGGCTCTGTTTGGGTGGGTGGGTTTTTGTGGGKTTTTTTTGGTGTTGTTTTTTCTCATGAACTCTTGCGGTGGAGAATTGGCTAAAGCTGCCCCATTCCGAGCTCCCGAAGCRCCAGCCCCACAGCGCTGGAGTGAGGAGTGAAGGCAGTTTCATCCTTGCACAGCATGACTTAACGGGAGAATCTTTCACATGGAGGAAATACCATATAGAGCGATTATGGACTGAGTGGTTCATAAATACTGTGAGACTTTTATAGTGCATGTAAATACCTGAAGAGYGGAGCTGATGTGTGAGCCCATAGCTAAGAAAATGTCCTTCTTATCAGGGCATTGCTATTTATACTGTTAAAAAAACAATTTATAGTTGTGTGTAATTTATATTCAGACCTTAGTCAATCTCATCTAAATTTAAGAGTGCTGAGATCTCTAATTTAGGAGCATAATTATCGGAAGTTCAGCTCCCTGCAGGAGGCAGTGGGGGGAGAAAAGGGCTTGGGTTATTCTCTGGTGTTAAGTGTTTCACTGTTTTGATTAGAGAAGTGTTCGTTGTGGCTGTGCTTCTAAAATAAGCACCTCTTCTAGTCCCTGAAGTTAGGTGAAATTAATTAGCACCATCATTATCCTACATTAAAATATATATAGTCAGGATGTGTTAAATCTTGTCTAGTTTTATTTTCATGTTCAGACTGGTGGGCTTTTGTTGCTTTTATTGGTTTTGTTTGTTGTCTCTGTTACTTTTTCAAAAACCTGGAGCCTGAGGTAGTGAAAGGTTAGCACTGTGTCCATGTTGAGTGACTCAGCTGTTACTTCACCCTTTCAAATGTAGTTCATCTCCCTCAGCCAGATCCCCTTGTCCCACTGCCACTAATGTATGAGATGGAGGGAACGTCCTTCAAGCAGGGCAGGAACGGAGGAGCACTTGGTGTGTGCTGGSACAGCCTCCGGGAGGGATGGACGTGGGAGCTGCTGCTGGCACCGGAGGGACGGGCGCTCTCCGCGTGGCGCGGGTGACGGGACGGGGCGGGCCGTGCGCTGCGAGCACGGCGGCGCGGGCGGGCGGGCGGGCGGGCAGCCCTCCGAGGGGAGCCTGCGCCGGGGCCGAGCGCGGGGTCTGTGCTCGCTGCGCGCCCGTCAGCACGCTGCCTCGCGCGTCAGCCCCACCACAGCGTGGCGTTCCTCGGGGACACGTGCAGGGGATGTGACGGCGGGGTCGGCTCTTCCTTAGTCGCTGCCTCAAAGGCCGTCGAGCCTAGCAAAATATTAGCACAAACTAGAAATCATGCAGGTCTGTGATCCTACAGTTATTGCTCCTGGAAAATAGTTCTCTGGTAATTACGTGTCGTCAGAGGCTCTGAGAATCTGAGTGAAAACGAGAGAAATCTCGGGTGGGTGGGAAGGAGGGAGGGAGCCGTTGGATCCTGATGCTGAGGGGCAGCAAAAAGTGCACCAGTTGAAACAAATCTATTTTTGAACTTTTCCTCTATGAAAAAGTAGTGTTTTTGTGGCCTACAGTTATATCAAGAACACGATCTCTTGAGTATCGGTTGTTTCTTTTGGGTTGTTCCGTGCTGAACTTTTGGCCGTTAACGGGAAAGGAGCCTGCCCTTCAGCAGAGGGGGGTTCTCCGGCGGCCGCGGAGCCGCCGTGTGCCGCCCCGCGCGCCGGGCGGCCGGGAGCAGCGGCGGCCGTGCTGCTTGTGGCACCCGAGCCCTGCCCAGACGCCGTGCGCGTGCCCTGCGGCCCTTGGCCTCCTCAGGAGGAGCAGGTCTGATAGCTGAGTGACCAGAATGGGAGTGAAAACTGTTGGAAGATGGTGGTAGATCGTGATACCTTGTAAAAGCTTTGTAATCTTCATCAAAACCTTTATGGGGAGAGGGGAAGTTACTGTAATTGACATTGAAATTCAGGAAGGGAAAGAAGAGTTTCTCGCCAGGAAAGTTTTAATGACCTTCCAAAAGAAGAGGGGAGATCCACCATTTAAGACTGGAAATAATCAATGTAAACGATTGTCYAATCGTTATCCTTATGATTGAGTTTAAGGTGTACAGAGGAGCCTTGCAGGCGCAGCCGGGCGCGGGCTGCCGGTGGGTAGGTGTGTGCGGATGCTGTGCCTTCCCTGCAGCCCCCCGGGACAGTAAACAGGCTGCTAATGAAATGTGCAGCTGGAGTTGAAGTTGGGAGGAGCTGTGAACACTGCTCAGGAAGAGCAAATATACAAAGAGGCATGGATTAACAATGTGGCCAGGAAGCGATGCGAGATTCGGCAGGGCACCAATGCAATTTCCTACATCTAAGGAGGAGAGGGAGAGGAAGAGGACTAAGGAAAGTGGGTAAAGTAATATGAAAAATACAGGAGAGATGCAGAAAGCAAGGCTTGAACATAATGGAAAATAAAGGAGCCAAGAGAAGCAGCTCTTTTAGAGYGAGTCCAGGAATATGAAACAACAAGAACTTGGTGAAACATCTTGATAATCTCAAATGYGAGGTGGAAATAAAAGCAGATTATAGATAACAACCTAAGAAGCATGCATGTTATAACAAAATTTTTTTCTTTAATTGCTTAGCAGTGTTGACAAAAGTAATTATAGCACTCTGCCAGATAATTCAATAAAGCTGATTTACAGATGCCATGAAAAGCTGTAAGAGCTATATGCACCTTACAGGTCTATGGTAATGCTTTTATTTGACTGTTTGTAAAGGCTACAGAGTTTTGGGTGGCTGATTCTGTTTCATTAAGCACATGTATTTTATTCCTGTTCCTAGGTGTGATTTTTAAGAGTAGTTTTCTATATATTCCTTGCACCAAAGGTGCAGAGGCCAGTAAGCCAAGTAAATCTGTAGTAGTAAAGGTATTAAAAATTTGTATAAGACTGAAGAGAGTCAGTTYGGAGAGGAGTGCTGAGCCTTTGGCTGCACGTGTACGCAGGTGTGGGTAGGAGGCAGCACGGACGCGCTGCGATGGTGGCGGTGGGTCCGCGGTGGCAGGCGGGCTGGCTCCACGGGCTGGCTGCCGCAGAGCCTCCCTGCGCCGCGCGCGGCCCCGGCCGTCCGCTGCTTCTCAGCTCCGAGTCGCCAGCACTTGGAGCTCGCTCCCCGTCCTTCCTACACGAGTTACTGCACTCTCTAATGGCATAAGAAGAATCATAAATTACCTTTGTGAGCACCTTTATTGCTTGTGAGTAAGCATGGACTGAATCTATACGCAGCTGGGCAAGCACCTGACAAGATTTTTAAGCTGAGTTGGCCTTGAACCTTGATTCTGGCCTCTAGCACTGTGAAGAACATTTTACAGTCATCTTTACCAATAATTAAGATCTCTAAACCATCAGACATGGTCTTGTTTTCCCTTCCAGCGAAGTACCCATGTTACTGTGCTTGTTCGGGGGCTTTTTTTTATTATTTTTTGGTCTCAGAGGTCTTCTGAGAGCCAATTCCCTCCTGCCTAGATTATTGTAATAAAGCCAGTCTCTCCTGTTATTACTTCTGTTGTACTACACTGCATTTCTCATATTAAAGATAGGCCAACATTCTTCCTCCAGCTGTTTCCTTAACTACTGATGGCTTTTCTGAAAACAAATGGATGTAACGTTGGATTGAATGTAAAACATTCCCTTCGGAGGGGGTCACAACCTGCTGAAATCTTCACTGCTGTCTGATGTGGGGGGAAGCGGAGAGGAAAAGATGAGTCAGGTGGACTTGGTGGAAATAAGCAAAGCCATCAGGTTTCACTGAAAGTCTCTGAAAGTGAATTAACAGGGTGCACCTTGGTGGTTTGATAATTCAGGGTTATATTGTTGCTCTATCTGCTAAAAACATAGTTCTCGTTTCACTCGCTGATGCTGTGGCCAGGGAAGGCTCTATTTTTCTTTCTCCCCTCTGTATTAGTAGGGAAGATATCTTGGCATTATTACTGTGTGTTACAGGGGCTGGATAATATTCCAGAAGGTTTAAATTGTGAGGTGGGATCTTTTCTTATAGCTTTCACTGTTAAAGGTAGGTGTCGTTTAAGGAGACTGCTCTGTGCTGTTCAGGACTCCAATTTAATCTGTGCACCAGCTCCTTTTATTTTGCCTGCTGGTGCATTTTGAGCTCCTGAACTCCCGTTCAAAGTTTAAAGAACAATAACTAGTCAAATGTAAAATAATGTCACTTGAACAACCTATGACTCAACAGTCAACCAACTCATTCTGGATCCATATCAAGTGGAGCGAGGCCAAAATCTAAAATTGGCGTGCATCGCCTTCCCTCCTCTTCATATATTTCCACTGAAGCAGAGCCGAGAATGTAACACGTTGGTTAATGTTCCATAATAAGCYGGTTCACATGTAGATGCAGTCTTTTTGTTGACAAAGCCTGCAAGCCCGTGCCAGGAGGAAAGCCTCAGCGCGAGCAGCGTTATATGAATGGGAAAATGTGCGTTGTGCCCGAGGGTCTCCCACCCGGAGCTCGGTACTAGCAGCCCTGCTCTTACACAGAGCCTTCTCCAGGGTCCGTCTGCTTCTCTTGCTGTTTCCTTCTTTCCCTCCTCTTCTTCCTCCTCAGCAAAGCTAGCTTTTTATATCTGCTTTCTTATTTTTATTTAGTAATATTTGCAGCAAAACCTTTTACTTATACAGACTATGTTGAACAAGATGGCGTATGAGCTAAAAATCCATCAGGATTCCCATYGTAGGGTTATACTGGTAGCAGAAAAGTCTGCTTACAGATTTTCTAAATAGCAGAARTATGCTTTCTGATTGCAAGCCTAAATCTGCTTATGGTTTTCTATTATATATACGGTTCAGGGTGGTGTTGTGGTAGTATTGCCTTGAGCTCTTCCAGTACCTTTGCTCCCGCCGTTGCAGCTGACGCGTGTTGCACCCGTTCCGGTAGCGCTGCCTCTCGCCTCCTGTCCGGCCGCGGCGCGGGCGCACGGGAGCCCTCCCGGCGCGAAGCCGGGGCCTGTGCAGCGTGTGCGTGGCTCCCGTGCCAAGCTCCGTGGTGCAGGCAGTCCGGTGCACTGTTTTAATTAAGGTTCCTGTGATGTAGCATGAATCAGGTCCCTTGGAGAGCTCCAAGACTTCTGGGGTGCATGTGCTGCCTGCCCAGGCTGCGCCAAAGCGCTCGCCCTCCGTGGCCTCTTTTGATATCAGCAGCCCCTCGGTGCAGGAGTGCTCTTGTCTTGCTGAATCCACTGTGCAAACACATGAAATTAGTGTGGAAGGAAATCTGCTAAGATGCTGCGGTTTTGGCAGGTGCCTTGGCTTTGGGTTTGCTTGCAGGATTCAGTGTTTTAGTATGAGAAAAGTGGAGCTGCTTCCAAGAAGGTGCTGCACGTGGATCGGCTACCTGTGCAGCCGCAGAGAGCAGAARGCGCTTGCTGCGGTCGGGGCGCAGTAGGAAGAACTTCGTACGTTGCGTTGGGGCTTCTACAAATCAGACTCTGAGAAGCTGTTGTACTTCCCTAGCCGCGTGTTCGATGGCCCTGCAGGGCAGCCGCTGCAGCGCCCGGGTTGCAGCCGGTGCAGCCGCGCGCCCCTTGGCGCTCCTGCCCCTCCGGTGTGAGCCGGGACCACGCGGGCAGACCCGCGTGCCCCAAACGCACCTCTCCCCTCCAGCCCAGCAGCAGGAGTTAGGACGGCCCGGGGTTATTTGAATCCATGTTTTACATGTAAGATATCTTAGGGGAGTTTATTACTTTTTTACTGTCTGTTTATTTAAGGAAGTGAGGATACACGGTGAAAGTGATAAAAAAGACCTTTGGAAAAAGTGTGAGTAAACTGATYTGTATAGAAATTAAGGTAAGGTTTTATTTGGCTATTTTATGGGAGTACTGTAACAAACGTAAATGTTTAGAACGTATAAATTAATTACCATATTCTAGTCATAAATGCTTTAAAGCTGTAGTACTTTTGAAATCCCAGGAGCTCTTGCTAARGTTGCAGCTGCAACATCAATTACCATTTATCCATTCCAAGAAAGCTTTGCCTGTGCCCTTGAAACCTTTACATWTTGGAGAGTGTCCAAAAGAAAAAAAAAATCACGTCACTCTCTTACATTAGTGTTGCTTTTTCACTCCTGCGTGAGCTCTAAAATGGAGCAGACGCCATTTTACAGTAAGGCGACCCGGAGCCTTGGCTGCCTGGGCTCGGCCGCGAGGAGCAGCGCGGGGCGACGCCGCGGCCACGGAGCGGGACTGGCGGTGTCCCTGGGGACCCGTCCCGCCCCGTGGGGACCCGCGCTCCGTGTCACCCGGCCATGCAGCGAGCGCCCGCAGAGGTGCCTTCTCCCCGTGGCTCTCGGTGTTGGCCGTCACGTTCAGCGTGGGTCTGTTCCACAGTACAGGTTGTAAGAAACCAGAGCCACGTGCCCAGAACGGCCGCGTGGACGCCGCCTCGAGCACCAGGAGAGGACGTGCGYGCTGCGGGGAGCCTCCTCCTGGTAATGCTGCTGCCCAGCCAGCGCGGTGCCTGCTGGCGCTTCCTCTGGCCCGTGGTCTGAGCAGAACCACTGCTGTTTCTTCCTGTGCTGATGGAGAGCCGAGCGCTGGGTTGCGGATCGGGTTCTCCGTAAGAAGTCCTGGCTGTGCGGAGATCGGCCCTTGCCAGTGTCAAGGCAAGACTGGGTGTTGGGGGGATCTGCACGGCAGTGTTTGCAGCAAGGGGGGGCATTCTAGTTTAGCTCTAGGTATCCAAATGCACCAAACTGTTTGAAAACAAAGTAGTTCATTGTTGAAATATGTGTAGTCTTGCCTCAGTTTGGACCCACACCACTTTTTTTGTGTTGAGCTCAGTCATGATACTTTGGTTAACATCCTTGTTATGACATATGAGAGTTGTTGGAAATGTCAGCAGAAAATGTTTACATAACTTGAGGCAACTTTATACAAAGCAGTGAATCACACAATCTGTTTTAGTTGCAGTAAATGAGTAGTAAGATGTGTGTTGTTCCATACCTGCAGAGGTTCATTATGAGACTGCTGCTTTAGGTATGGCTCATGTATTCAAAATGTTTTATCAGTATGAATCCTAGTACTTTATTTTCTTGTAAGTTTGCTATAAATACACAGACAAGCTCAGGGGGAGGCGTGATCATACCCACCAGCCTGGCTCCAAAGCAGCAGCTCTGCGCTGAGTTTCAGAAATCAGGCAGGGCCCCTCGCTGTCCCGCTCGCGTGCAGCTGCAGTCCCGGCTGGCGGTGCTGGCCCAGGCCCGTTCCCCAAGCAAGGGCCCTCGTCCCGCTCTGCCTCCCTGGCTTGCCCGGGCGCGGGTGAGCGTTACCTGGCTGGGCGGTGAAGGAGGGCGTTAGTCGTCCCGGCTTTCACAGGGCCGTGGGACAGCAATGCTGGATCTCTTTATTTGCAGGCTTTGGTTAAATACTGTAATCTGTTTTAGATATTTAATTTATTATGGCGTCATTGGGAATGTGCATGTAATCAAGAACAGTTCTTCAACCAAAACAGTTCAGTTCTGTTTTTAAACAAAAGGCAGGAAAGATAACTTAAGTGTAGATAAGTTCTGTATAGAAGTTATTTGAGTTTTTCGGGGTTTGGTTTGGGGATTTTGTTATGCATTCAAGTAGCCAGCAGGGATGTTTAAGTCRGCATCCCAAGAGGCCATTGACTTGGACAGAAATTGCAGTGTCATTAATCTCCCCTGACAGTGTTTGAGCTTTGTGCATGCTCGGAGGCTGCCTGATGAACACACGGGGAGAGCCTGCCGTGGGCTGGAGCCTCTGGAAGCTTGGGGTGCAGCGCTGGTCCTTAGCCGCCCGCGCGGCGCCGCGTGGCCGGGCGCTGGTGCCGGGGCGCACGCCGGGCCCGGCCTGGCCCTGCGGAGCCCTCCGTGCTCTGCTGCAGCCTCGCGAAGCAGCCGCGGGCCYGGGGGCGACGGCAGCCCCTGGCTCTGCCTGCTGGGTACCGAACACTGCTGCGCTGTGCTGATTGGGAACTAAAAATCAGCAACAGGATGTGCTCTCCTATGTGAACATGGGAAAAAACAAAACTCAGAAGAGAAAAGGGCTTGTTTTGCCCAATATAACTTAATAGTTTAATAGATATTTATAGTTCTGCTAGCATTGTTTTACACTTTCCTTGATCTGAAAACTACTTCCCTGCTTAAAAAGGCATCAGAAAGTAATGAGCAGTTTTCTAGTGAGTAAAGAAATCAGCAAATCGGAGAACGTGCTGGGCCGGCGCGCCGCGGAGCGTCCGCACTGTCCTCGCCGAGGAAGGGAGGCCGAGGCCCAGGTGGCAGGCGCAGCGGGAACGTGGTTTTCACTGTTATTTTGATGATACTACTTATGTGGATAAACAACCTGCTTTTTAAGATATGTTGATTAAATACTGACGTGGCTTCTGCTCGAGAACCGAGACTTATGGCATGTAATATTTTGTGGTCTAGATTTAGCAAGGTATGAATGCAAGTCTTAGGGTGAAGCATTACTGCAGCAGTAGGAACAAAATGAATAGACTTATTTACAGTACTTGGAGCCTAGATAAATTTAGTCAATCTTTGAGCTGTTTTTATTTCCCACCCTCGATATATCCTGTCCATTTCTTTCATGAGAATTGGCGGTCGGACAGGAGTTGGGTTTTCTTGGAGGTTTTCGGGAGCCGGGTGCAGGTGCTCTGCTTCGGTAATTTATAGGAGCACCAGGGAACACCTTGGTTGGCAGAGTGTCTGAGAAAATTATTTATTATGAGTTTCCTCTGAACTTTTCTTCTAGATAGATATTTTAGAAGGTGAAAAATGCTGAGCTGACAGATTCTGCTTTGACTAGCAGCCCCATCGATTTCCCGAGATGCTCTTTTTCCTGTTCTGCAGCTCGCAGATGTTTTCCTTATATATACTTCATTTCTCAACAGTCAACTGAGTGTGTGTTTTTTTTTTCATTGCACAYGTGCAACTTTCTATTGGTGCTACTTAGATTTTCAAAACATCAACTCTTCCGCTTGACCACGGCCTTCGTGCCGCCCCACGCAGAGCTGGGGTGGCTCTTGGGCTTGGTGTCGGCCGGGGTGGAGCGGCCGCGGTGCTGGCCTGGCCCGGGGTGCTGCGAGGTCCCCCCGCGAGGTGCCCCCACCGCTGTCACCCCGAGCTTGCGCTCACYGGCCAGGATCGGCGTGCCGCGCATGGCAGGCGCCTGCGGAGCACAGTCCAGACCGGGGGCTGCCTCCRCGTTATCTCCCTGGAGATTTTTGTCATTTAATAACATAAAATAACAGGAATGTAGGGGKTTTTAATAATGTTACAGTGCTTATGGGAGTTCAATATATGGTAGGAGTAGATGTATTCTGTGTCATATCGGAGATGATAAAATCTGCACGGTAAAGACAGGAAGAAGCAGGAAAAGCAAAACGTGGTGTTTTTTCAAGCAGTGAACAGCCGAACCGAAGGAAGCTTCATCCGGAGAGCGCAGACCTTTATCTGTCACATCTTTCTGCTCAAATTCTTATAGTTAATTACAGGGCTGACAGCTTTATGATCAGCCCTATCTGATCTCTCAGTTTTAATACTCCTGCCAGGGGCTTGTTGGTGTTTGTGCCTGTGACTCGCAGGGCCGTTTCCCTCCGCAGAGCTGGGGCAGAGCCGGCGAGGGGACCCGCGGGCCACGCGCGGAGCTGGGGCAGAGCTGGGGCAGAGCCGGCGAGGGGACCCGCGGGCCACGCGCGGAGCTGGGGCAGAGCTGGGGCAGAGCCGGCGAGGGGACCCGCGGGCCACGCGCGGAGCTGGGGCAGAGCTGGGGCAGAGCCGGCGAGGGGACCCGCGGGCCACGCGCGGAGCTGGGGCAGAGCTGGGGCAGAGCCGGCGAGGGGACCCGCGGGCCACGCGCGGAGCTGGGGCAGAGCTGGGGCAGAGCCGGCGAGGGGACCCGCGGGCCACGCGCGGAGCTGGGGCAGAGCTGGGGCAGAGCCGGCGAGGGGACCCGCGGGCCGCGCGCCCTCCGCCGCGAGTGCCTGGACCTTGAGCCTGCCTGGAGCTCGCGTCAATGAGTAACGGCCTCCTGCTGCCCGCGGGACGGCTTCGCTCCTGCCGCCCTGTCCGCCGGCCGTGTCCGCTGTCCTTAAACTCTCTCCATCTTCCCACCACGTTCCCTGGCCTAGACACAACAAACAACGGCAAATATGCAAGCAGAATAAGGTAGTGTGGACATAATAAGAATGATAATAAAACCCCACATGTGACTAGAGTTTGCTACCTTTTAAATGGCTAACACCTTTCCTTCYGAAATAAATGGAAGGTTTTAGGAATCTGGTTCTCTGAAAATTTGGAACGGTGTATTTTCAGCCTTTTTTTGCAAAATAATCATTTAAGGATCATAGCTTATTAGTTTTTTGTTGGCTTCAAACTCCTCTCTGTTAATAGATAAATATTATTTATTATTTCAGGACTTCGATTGCATTTTGCCCTCCTTATTCGTCCCTTAGCACGTGCTTGTGGGCCTTGCACTACCTCGCCCAAGCAGGGTACAGGTGAAAGACTTGCGTCGAACCTCAGGCCGGTTGGTTTTAGATCCGCAGCTATCACGTGTTTTGCACATTCACTTTGGCTTATAGCCTGCTCTGTGGAAGTCTTGCACGCAGCCCCTGTGCTCTGTGATCCGTACTGTTCTCCRTATTTCAGGCACACGGAATTTTATTTTACACAGCCAGGGAACAGGAGTATCTGGCAGTTTTCCATGCAGTTAGTAAATAGTGGCCTTATCTGATATAGCCAAGCTTGAAAAGATATGCCAGGAGCCCGGATTAGATTGCTGGCTACTGCTTTATTAATCAATGTAATAATTTATTTTTAGTTTTGTAAGTCATTATCATCTGTTTTCTTTCTCACGTTACATTTTCTACTGTGCTCATAAAGAAAGTGAGCCCTGTTAAAAACTAAAGGTGAGTGAGTTTTGGTGCTTCTGTAGTTTCCGTGGCGCTTGATGACTGTTTCCTTAAAATGGTTTTGTCATAAATTTACAAGGTGGAAGGAATTTCATTTRTGTATCTAAATTAGCTGTCTTCAAACTATCTTTAGAAAGATGCTTCCCTCTTCTTCTGTTGTTAAACATTTTACCCATCAGGAATTCTCARCTTATATTCCTCACTTAAGATATGGACTGCCAGCACTGTTGCAAATCCAGCTGTATATTTCAGTGCTTAAACTGAGATGTTTCAGTGTAAGAAAAGGAGCTACTGGGCTCTGAAATCTCTGGATACAAGCAAGTTAGAGTGGATTTTGAGTGATCGGTGACTACTGTGGATTGCTGTTGTCAGCAGCCCCTGCTGGGAGGGGAGGTGGGTTGTGGTGGTGGTTTGTGTGGAGGCAGGCGGTCGTCACCCACATTGCCAACATCCCTTCGCGCTGGAGACGCTGCAGTGCGGGGGCCGGTGTGATTCCGCTTCCCCGGCCGGTCAGCAAGGTGCAGACAGCCGAATTCAGGAAGGAGGGAGAGCCCTGGGGCCGGAGCCCTCCTCTGCTGTCGGGTTAGGCAGGAGGCACCGGCAGGCCCCGCGTGGGTCACCGTGACGCTGCGCTCGGAGCGGCCCACACCCCTTGTGTTGGGTGGGCAAAAGCTGCCGTGCGCTGCACRTGATGGGAACCAGACTGTGCAGAGAGATGGGCGATCCCTGGTGCTCGGGGCTACACCGGGCGTTTCAGACTTCAATTTCATTCGGTGCCCAGAGCCCCCTGAGCTTGGGTGAATTTTGGAATCTCTGCTCTGAAATACCTGAAACTTGATTTCTTCAATCCCRAGTGTCCCCTGGTCACAGCCGTGCGCGCCGCGTGTCCGTGGGTGGCAGGTGGAGAGCAGCYGTGGGGTGTGCGAGCGCTGCTGCCCCCGGAGGGCAGGGTGAGGTCGAGCGGGGATGCACCCGCCATGCAGGGCACCCCTATCCGTGCTGGAGGCGCGCGGGGCTCCTCCGTCCATGCTGGAGTGTGCGGGGTTCCCCTCTCCGTACTGGAGGCTCTCCTGGCACTGCAGGACTCCTCTCTCCATGCTGGAGGCTCTTGTGGCGTTGCAGGGTTCCCCTCTCCGTACTGGAGGCTCTCGTGGCGTTGCAGGGCTCCCCTCTCTGTGCTGGAGGCACTCATGGTGTTGTGGGGTTCCCCTATCCGTGCTGGAGGCAACTTAATTACATTACGTTATTAATCCCCAGAGCACCTTTGTGCTGAAGGAAGGAGACAAACTTTGTAGGAGTTACGATGAGCTTGTAATTAAAGCTGCACATCTGCAAGGACACCAACTAAAGTAACTGGGCTGAATTGCGGGCTGTGCTTGCTTAGATGTTGAGGGCCTCGTGCAGCCCTAACGTTCTTTTCCTATAGTTCTGAGTGCAAAACATTTTAGTCTTTAAAAGAAGAGTAAATAGTTAGAAAACACAAAATCCATCACGTGGATTGCGGGCCCGATTAGTGTCATTGAACGACTGCTGCCCTGGTGGGCAGAGCAGCTCGCGGTGGGGTTGGTGGTGGCGAGCGGCCGTGCGGCGCGGCGGAGGAAACGCTGCCGTGTTCCACACCGCCGTGGCAAGCGGAGGGGTGATGCGGCAGGCTGCAGCGCTCTCCGTGCTTTGGAAGGGGCTCTTCTCCTTGACAGGCCCTTCTCTTCTCCCTGTCCTCGAGGTTGACCCATTCCGCCTCCTTGTCCTGCCAGCCCTTCCTCTCGAAGCCTTCACCACGCTCTTCCTCCAGTCCTACTCTTCGCGTTTGACCCAATCTCTGTTTTCAGTCTTCCTGCCGCAGCCCTTCTTGCAGCCCAGGGCTGCCTCCTGCACTGCTCTCTGCTTGGCCGTTATATCATCTATATCATATATATCATCTATTGCTCTGCCACCTTTGCTGGATCTGGGTCACCTTTTCCACAAGTCATCTCAGCCTCTGTTTTTTGGGGGCTGAGTTTTTTTGGCTTTATTTTTCTGCATGTATGCGGTGTTTCTTTATGCCTACATAGGCTAATTATTTTTCTCTAGCCTCAGTAGTTTTCGCTTTTCTCTGTGCCCTATCCTTCAAGGTATGGACTTTGTTGAAACCTTTTTTTCCTTCTGATTTGACTGTTTTCCCTTTGGTATTTGAATTGTTGGATTCCAGCTCCTTCCATCTGCTTTCATCGCCTGGCTGATCCCGAGCCTGAGCGAACGTTGTGCAGGGGGCTCCCGGCGCCTGGAAGCACTTGGCTGCTCCGTGGCGCCGCAGGGAGCTGCCCGTGCTGAGGCCTTTGGCGTGCTCCGGCGGTCTCATTCGGGCTGGAAGCTGAGTTGTTGTGGGTGTTGGATGGTTTGGGGGGTTGTGTGGGTCTGCTTGCGTGACCAAGGCTGCGCAGATGCCCTCGAGAGAGGAAGGRTCGTTTAAATGCGGTCGCTGCACACCAAGAAACCCGGGCGCTCTGCAGCGTTCCCCGTAAAGGCATCAAAGGTGCAGTAAGTGGGGCTTGCCAGCCTCGCCTGGCCCTTTTGCACAACGTCGTCTGTGGGAAAGAAGAGCCTACAGTAGAGCAACTGCCTGTGAACAACGGTTTCCATGCTGTGAAGTCAGCAAGGAGGAGCCGAGGCGGCCGGCTTTGCTCTGCTCGCCCGCGTGGGCCGGCCCGTCTGGGCTGCGAGCGACGGCAGCAGGTTCTGCCCCGGCGGCCGGGAGCGCCGGGGAGGCGTTTGTGGCACGTTCTGCRTGTGGTCCAGCTGGAAGACCCTAACTCCTCCCTTGTAGATGGTGGGTCTGCTCACGTGTGTGCAGAGCTTCAAGTGTTTGGAAATAAAGACAGTTTCTGGCAGTGAGGGGTGGGGTGTTTGACTGTACTGCGTGGATTCTAACCRAGAGTGTCTCTGTGCTTTTGTTTAGCCCTGGAATGAGATCCGATGTGAGTCCTTCTCCATCCACGACCTCGGCAACGACGGGACCACCTCCCAAGCTTTGTCTGGTTTGCTCTGATGAGGCCTCTGGGTGCCATTACGGTGTTCTGACTTGTGGCAGCTGCAAAGTGTTCTTCAAAAGAGCAGTGGAAGGTGAGATGCGCTTTTRAGGAAATTGCTCTTTAAAAACATGAAATGCACATCTGTAAARTTAATCTGCTTTTGAGCAGTCTCATAACTTCGGTGGAATCCGTGTAATTGGTAGAATCCTACTGGAAAACCCCAAGCGTTCTATCACTGTTCTTTTCCAAGTAAAATATGCTTTTCCAAGCATTGATAATGGTGTGATTATTTGAAGCATAGATTGCATTTACATTTATAAAATGCTGCCATTCACTCACAGGATAAGAGGAGGTATTGTTATCGTGGCTGCCTGTTTCTTTCCTTTGACTGCGTTGTTTTTGTTTACTTGTCCTATTTGYACACAGATATGTGTCTCCATGCAGGAGACAGGACTTAGGAAGTTTGTGGGATTTAATTTTAATGTGTTTTARCAGAAGAATACAAGAAGGAGAATGCAAAAATTGTAAAAGGCTCAGTAAAGCTTGCTCTCCTTTAAGTAAAAGGGCTTTGGAGGTTCAATTAGGAAAATGCTCAGAGCTTCCTTGCAATATCAAACTTGAAACACTTCCCTGGAAAGAAGCTTGACTGAAACCATGGCAATGGACTTCGCATACCCACAGTTTTCACAGCTGCTTTGAAACAAATCCCATTATCAAGCTCTTGTCTGSAAGAAATTTCTTAGAACAGCAGTTGGGGTCTGTTGTTCCTAGCTCAGTACTTGGAAAGGGGTTTTGTTACTCTCAATGTTGTACAATTAGGACTTTGAAATACGATGTGAGAGCGTGGGCATCAGCTTTATCCCCACCAAAGGTGTGAAAATACCTGCTTTTTGATCCCCTGGTGGGAAAAGAATGTCCTTTAGTAAGATCTTTTCTACAGAACGTTATCTTATGACAGCTCTTCACACAATTGAAAATCAGTAGCATTCTTGTCTGCTACTGCGCTACTCTTAAGAGCTAAAAAATTGAGGTATTTTTAGTTCTGTTTGCCATATTTCTATGCTGAACTCTGCTCTGAATCTGTGAATCCATAAAAATGCCAGTAAACTTAAGTTTTTCCGTTCCAGACTGTAAAACCAATGAGGAGGTTCCATGAGGGTTAGATTTTGAAAGCTAGGTCTATATGTCTGCAGAAACTTTGACAGTAATGTTTATAAAATGTATTGGAGTTTACATGGATCTCTTGTGAAAATGTTTAGAGGTTCCCCTTAGAGGATAACTTTGAGAAATGGGAAGAGAAAAAAGGTTTTTAAAAAATGAATTTGCCCATTGACAAATAGCAAAAAAAGATTTCTTCGTACATTTATTGGGTTTGGTGTGTAAATGAAAGAATTGTGTTGGGTGTTTAGAAGTAGGAAATCACATGGATGCTGGCTACTAACTGTAGGGCTCCTGGTTATTTGTTTGTTTTTGTGAACACAGGGCAGCACAATTACCTGTGTGCTGGAAGGAACGACTGCATTATTGACAAGATCCGGAGGAAAAACTGCCCAGCGTGCCGCTACCGGAAGTGTCTGCAAGCTGGCATGAACCTAGAAGGTAACTTTAAAATGTTTAAGTCCATTTCTTCTGTGTCATATATTGTGAAGGCTCTGCTCCTTACGAAGCTAAACCAAGCATTTGAGTAACGTTTTAATGTGGGGGAAAAGAAAAAAGTGCAAATCRCATTTTACAGTATGAATAATCCTCATTTTGAAATCCAGGTTTCTCCTATACTTTCGTTACTCAATAGCTCTGTCTTTCAGTGTGTTCAGTATAAATGAGTCATCCACAAAAATCAGGGCTCTTTCTCCTCCCTGTCAGCAYGTATCCATATCTCACGTCTTCCCTGAGTCTGAGACAGCAGAGCTGGGAGAAGCCTGCGGGGAGCCGGGCGCCCACCCAGCCTCGGAGAGCACCCTGGGGCTGGGAAACGCTCACCGGGGAGCCTGGGATCCCCGGCTGGGCCGGGACCTGTACTTCAAACCAGGGAAAAGGAGGGCCTTTGTATTCAGGCTGTGGGTTCCTCTCCTCTGGCGTGGGGCAGGGTCTCTCTAGTAAACAGTGTAGTCAATATAAACACACTAGGTATTTGCTCTCTGCTGAGTCCTGGATGGCTTGGGAGAAACTGAAGACCACGGTGACTGGAGGTTAAGCAGCAGTTGTGAAAGGGCACAGGACGTTCTGCCTCGAGTAGCATGCATTTTGTGCTTGAGGGTTTTTCCTTGAGTTCAGCAATTAATACAGTACTTCTTCACATGGTTTTCTTGGGGATACCTGTACAATGAAAATTGTCAGACAAAATTAAAATCTCAGAAATACTTTTGTTAGCTGCAAATTAAACAGAGTTTTTATTTCAGCAAAACCATGTTTCTTTGGTAAAAAGTAGGTGCAAAGCTATGTTAAGGAGGGAATACTCACACAAKAGGCTATCTTAGCACATTTTTCTTCCTCTTTTCTTCCTCTTTTCTGCTTTGACTTCTCTCAAGATGATGAATCATCAGTTTTTCTGCCCTGCAGGTGGCTCTTCGTGCCCCTTCTTCACAGCAGAAAGGAAAAGCCAAGAGGCTGAGAGGCCTCCCCACATATCCCATGCTTACAAATAAATCCCCTGCTCTGGAGTAAAGAAAGGGTATGAGTCTTAGCAGCCAGAATCTGCATGTGTGTATGTGAAAAGCAGTGCTGGAAGGGGAGCGAGTTGTGAAGGAGGGTCTGGGTGGCCCTAGCCCGAGTGTGCCGGGCCCTCACTGCAGGTGACCCCTGCGCGTCCCCATAACGGCAGGACGGGGGTTCCCTGCGGGTGTTCCTGCTGCCAGGAAAGCCAAGGGAAAGCCTGAAGCAGCACGGAAGGGCATGATCCACACTGCAGGGTGGAAGAGGACACACTCCATTTTGAGCCTTTTTTTTTTTTCTTCTAACTTTTTCTTCTTAGTTTAAAAAATATGTATATTGAAGTATCTCAAATGTGTAAATCGTGCTAGATAMGTAAAGCATCTTGTGTGTATGTTACTTGATACTGAGCCTTGGCATTGCCATATGAGTGAACATGAACTCTCTTTAAAGCAGACTCCAAGAYAGAGCTCAGGAAGGCTCTAGGACATGTTGCATGAGCTGCCTCTGCACCAAAGAAGATGAAAATTGAATGATGGCCCAGACGCTTGCTGCTTTTCCATGTGTAGTTTGGAGCCCTTCCAACTAAACTTTGCCTGCCTCAATCTTGGCACACTAGAGTGCTAGAGAATACTGATTTTTCTGGAGGATGAATGTTATATGTGTTGTTGGAAAAAAGCAAAAAAGAAATGGCTTTTTTGACTGAGAGGGAAAAGGGACCTAGAAACTCAGCAATGCAAAAAACGGAAGAACCCAAGGTGGTGTGAAATGGTGAAAAGGAGAGGATTATGAAAGCAGTGATCTACCAGACGAATCTGAACAGATGGTAAATCGGTGGTGCAGAAGAAGTAGCAGAAAAGCGAGAGGTAGCAGGAAGTGCAGAACAGACCCAGAGAAGTTAGTGCTCCTTCTATCTTGGCTATTTTGGGACCACAGTTCAAGAATTACTGTTGTTTAGAAGATAATAATTAAATTTACAAATTTGCATACTTTTCAGACAGTAATTTCTCTTTTGTGAGGCAATCAGGTGTATCCTAAATGCATAAAGACACGCTCTGAGCAGCTCCCAGATAATGATTAGAAGCCAGCAGTTAATGAATAGCGGGAGGTGCGAACGGCCCCAGCGCGTGGCTCCGCAGGGCMCTCGCACCCAGCACCCAGCCCCTCTCCCGCGGGCAGCGTCTTCCCTTCCAGCCGTCTCCGCCGCGGGGCTTCCTGCCCTGGTGTCCGCTCGGCGGCCGCTGCCGCTCGCGGGGTTGTCCGGCCCGGTGGGWGTAGCTGCGGCGGCGACGCTCACAGCTCCCCGTTGCGTGCAGTACTTCCTTTTTCTGTTTGAAATCTACCGTGTCTTGATTTACTTCTTATCTCTTCTTGTACTGAGGCAGAGATGGTGCTTTATACACCAAAACTGTGCCACTTGATCATTTTCTATTCTAATCGTTTTAGTCATCTACCGTATTTTTGACCCTCTGTAGCGCTCTAGTGAAACTGTTAGTGAAAATGTTTCTGTTTGTGCTTTTGAGATTCGCAGGGGAAGGAGGAATGGCGAAACATACAGCTGTCAAGCTACAAGTACCAAAGATTTGTGCAGTGCAATCGTGGTATTCCTACCCCGGCCTTCATTTGTTCGACCTCTCGTTTTACCTGTTCCTCGTTAATGTCCCCGCACCCGCTGGCGCCCTCTCTGTTTGCCCCTGTTTTGGGGAGGGGGTGCCGGTCCTGCAGGGCCTCTGCCTCGGAGGAGCGTTTCAGCCCGAGTGTCCGCGGCCGGTCCAGGCCCTTCCGTTCTGTCTGCTGCCTAAGTTGTCCCTCCGGAGCTCCTTTCCCGTTCCTGCCTGTGTCGTGTCCGTTCTTGGGGTGGGCTGAAGACCCGTCCTTCGTGCCGGGGGCTCTGAGGCCGTGTCCGGTGCCCCCTGTGTCCCTTGGCCAGCTCTGTGCCACCCTGCCACAGGCTCTGCTGCCCTCAGTGCTGCAGGGCCGCTTGGCCCTGACGTTACTGTGTCCCCGAGCTCCCCTCCGGAGCCGCAGTGTCCCCGAGCTCCCCTCCGGAGCCGCAGTGTCCCCGAGCTCCTGTCCGGAGGCCGCGGCCGCTCCTCGCTGCTCCGGGGAGCCCCTGTGGTGCTCGGGGTTCCACAGGTCCCCGCACACAGGTTCCATCCGGCCGGGCCTTGTTTGCTAGTTTGCTTAATGAAGATTTTTGGCTACTTTTATTTCCCTGCTGAGGTTATCTATTTGGTTTATCTCTTGTAATTTGCCTTAAGGAGTTGGCTTTAAATTTGTACTATTTTTATATTTGAAAAGAAATGAGAAGGAAATGCACTATGTCAAGCTTCTTTTTCAAAAGTTATAGCTATATATGTAAGTCAGTTCTAGTAGCACAGCCTAATAAATTCTTGCATAGCACTTTTTTATCAGATCCATTTCTTTTGATGATAGTTTTCCAGACTTTCTGGGCTGGAGATTTCCCCTCCCAGGTGTCTGTATTAAGCTGAGGGGGTGTGTGTAAATTTAAGTCGAAGCAGTTCATTTGAGAACACGGATAATGTAATAGAATGAAGAGGGGGAAGAATGCCCAGTGGATGCGGGAGCAGCAATTCCAATATTAAGACAAGAATAACAGGAAGCTCCATGGAAATGTCTTTTGCTCTTCCCACATGAAAATCTATGCAGTTGTGGCCAGTGTATGGACCTTTGGAAAACTGCAATTTCTGCAAGGCCCATAGAGAATTTGTTACCTTTAGCAATTGAGTTTCTAGAAATTCTGTCCTAGCCAGTGGGAGAAATGGGGTCAGGAGGGGGATGATATTTTCTGTTATTCTACCAAGGTGATAAATTTATGATAGTTAGAGATACTGCATTGGTCATTAAATTTCGTGTTTGTGCAAAGGAACTATATTACATGATATTTCTGTGTGGTTGAGTCTGTCTTTGAAATTCCAGAATAGAAATCAATTAATTAATGGAGGCATAGGAAAAGAATTAGGTTATATTTTAGTCTCAGTTAAATTGTATGTTCGCTTTTGCAGGCTGCATCCAAGAGAGCTGAAAGCCAAGTAGGAGATTCTATTATTTGACAATATGCTTATAAATTGTTGCTTCAACTTTCTCTAGCTTACAGCTAACATCCTTGTGTGATGTTTTATTTATTTGGCATCCAAATTTTATGGTTTAATTACTTCGGCAGTGATTTATATGCAGGGGAGTTGGCAAGAAAAAGTCTCCTTCTGCCCAGTACTTTCCCAAAAATGTTTTCCCTGGCTCCAGAGATTCACTAACTTCCCACTCCTGCCTGTATCCTTTCCTTTCTTCTACACAGTTTCTATCGGTGATGTATTAAGASAATTATCGAGTGCCTGATCCTGCAAGCGTTTTGAAGCAGGTGTCWTGAGGCTTGCTGAAATTTCCTTTGTACAGAAATCTAAGGGGCAGGCCTCTCTACAAACCTTATTTAACAGTTTGAAACCTGAGTGGCAATGTGCCTTTCGTTAAACCATAGAGTACTTTCACAAGGAATTTAGTTGGCATTCAAGGTAAGTTATTTACARTTTTATGAAAGAAATGCTTTAAGAATTTCAGTAAAATTAAGGCAGCGCTTGGTCTTTTTGCTACTTTGTGGTTACTTTTCATTATCTAACCTGTGACTTCCTAAAACTTTGCTAGCTCGGAAAACAAAGAAGAAGATAAAAGGCATTCAGCAGGCGAGTGTCCCGGGCACGAGGGATGCCTCTGAAGGCTCTGGAAACAAGAGCATCGTTCCGGCGTCGCTGCCGCAGCTGACGCCGACGCTGGTGTCCCTGCTGGAGGTCATCGAGCCCGAGGTGCTCTACTCGGGCTACGACAGCACGCTGCCCGACTCCAGCTGGCGCATACTGTCCACGCTCAACATGCTCGGCGGCCGGCAAGTCATAGCTGCAGTGAAGTGGGCAAAGGCCATACCAGGTAACGCGCAAATACGTTAATTTGAAAATGTGGTCTTTTCATTATAGTTAAAGGTCCGCTTTTGGTGTCTCTCAAGGCCTTCACAGATAAGTTTCCAGTAATATCTGAGCTTTTAACTAGCTCTACTTCCACCTAATTCCATTTTCTGTTAAATATTTCTTCATTATTTTTTAGCAGAAGGTTTCTCATGACTTTCACAGAGTGGTGCAGTACCCGTCCTTTCTACTGACTTCCCTGGGGCTGTGTTCACGGAYGGTTCTTTTTTCCTGCCCTTCAGCATATCTGTAATTTTTGTCGTGACTGGGAATAGTCATTTGGGTGTGGAAGTCAAGATGTTCATTTTCTCTCAGGAATTGGCACTGCGCTATTAAACTGGCTGTCACATGGGGAAATAGGCAGGCTCGCTGCTCTCCCGTCTCTCATGTGAAGGCAGAATTTGCAGCCACCTTGCAGAAGGAGGATGTCAAATCTCAGCCTTGGACACAGTGCATATCATCCTGTTGTGTGTCTGTGGGAAAGGTCAAGGCCGCGGTCAAGGTGAAGATCAGTCTGTTACTGACAACAAAGACCAGAAATCTCTTTCTCACCTTCGCTTCTCGCCAGTGCTCTCGGCTCCCTGTGTCACCACACACGCTTTGATCGCGCACGTGTTGCCCAACAGCAGCACCACATAAGAGGCTGCCAGCTCACTAAAAAGTGCGACCGAGAGTTGTGTTYTTCCATTTTACATCATGGCCTCTCTTTTGGGGAAGAGGAAATAAACCTCCAAAGAGTATTTTTTTTTAATAAGGGAAAAGAAGGATGAGCCCCARATGTGTATGAGAGGTGTGCCTGCCCGTCAGGGCTTTCCTCCGAGCGAAAACACCCTTCGTGTTAGAACATACTATTCATGAAAAACCACTCTTTTACTTAATTATCTTTAGAACATACTATTGAGGAAAAGCCATTCTTTTACTTAATTATATTAATAGAGACTGTTCTTCTCGTGTCTCTTTATGGTCCATTTTGACTACTACCGTTCTTTTTCATGAGAATACTGAATATGTATTGTACGGCCCCAAGTGGGCTAACAGTAATGCAGCGCTGGTTGTTGCGTGCTACTGCAGTTGGGATTTCAAAATAGCTTTTTCCTGAGGAAGGTYTGGGTAAAGATTTCACTATTTGATGCAGCAAGTGTGAAATAACTTTGAAATACCTTGCTGGCGTCTTAAAAATAGTGAATGTAGTCACTGCTGTCKGCAGGGCCAGCAGCCTCTTGTGAAGCCGTTCAGAGAGAGCAGATCGGGGTGTGCAATAATGCCCTGTGTGGGATCTATAGGAGCATCTGCAGGATCAGCGCTGTGTTGAACTCTAGATGCCARACACCTAATGAAATTAAAAAAAATCATCTTGAATGTAGACTTCAATAGGGTTTAATGTGGTACAGTCTTTTATTGTTAAAGGTAGGCAGGACTTGATAGGAACTACTCCTGAAAATTAAAAGCTGCCTACATTTTAAGCCTGCTCCAGGGACCAATTTTAAGATTTTACGCCTTTCCTTGTTGCTTTCATTGCTTCTATTCATTCTGTATATCCCTATAAGATTAGGAGCCGTTGATGATGATGAACAATTGACGCAACCCCTTTAAATTCAATTTAAAATACTGTTGAATAAGACCAAAATCTGAAGCTAAACCATTTACTGTCCAGTCAGCTGCTGTCTCAAGAATTAAAAAATACTATTTCTTTTCTTGGAAGATAACCAAATGAATTGTAGTCTATATTAAATATAATTACTGTCTTTCTCATCCATCTTTAACTGACCATCAGTTCCAGTGGTAATTCCAAACACCTCTATTTTTCTAATATTCCATTCCCTTCTAATATCTGTAATAATTAGGCAGAAATATCCATCTGACACTCTGTATTCATCCAGAGAGTAACTACCTTCTTGATTGTCAAAATCCAGGGCTTTCAGACCACATTTGTTTTGTGGATAGGACTTGGAAAATTTCTTTGAAAATTTATGTCTATAAATGCATATGTAATAGATAATGCAAAGTTCAGGAGTCCTGTATGCTGCTTGCATATGATATGCTCTTGCCTATCTTTGTGTTATACGTTTCATTTCATCAACAGTTAGAAATGCAAACCAGCTCAAGCCCGAGTTATGCTGAAGGCCTCTGTTCAGACCGCTGAACTCTCATRTATCGTCTGTCATGCTGCCCAGAAAACGTCATTTGAGTTCTGTGCTTGCAGTGCTTAATTTCTGCGTGTGCAGTTTTTGCATAGGCTAAGGGTTCCTCAGTGGTGCACTAAGTACTTGCACATAACCTTGGGAGCTGGAGAATGGCACCGAAGTTCGGCACCCCTGTCAAAGTGCATTTTGTTTCAGTCAACAAGCACTTTCACATAGGAAACCTCTTTTGACAATGATRTTATAATTTTTTTTTCTTTCTCCAGAAATGTAATCTAAAGTACAGTATTTGACTGAATCAAACGATTGTATTTTGGCATGCATTCGTTTGTCATTTTGGTGTCATCACAGTTACAGAAATTACTGGGACATATGCATTTAAAAATAGTATATATATACACACATTACATATACGTTAGTATACAAGTACATTAGTATACATTCATAATACCTCAGATGTACTGGTGATCCTTTTTGTTATTTTTTTCTTTGCAACCAAAACTGCCAAACCTCAATCTTAATTTTTTTTGTTTTTTCCAGGTTTCCGAAACTTGCATCTGGATGACCAAATGACCCTTCTGCAGTACTCATGGATGTTCCTCATGGCTTTTGCTTTAGGATGGAGATCATATAAACAGTCAAATGGAAATCTCTTGTGCTTTGCACCGGATCTGATTATTAATGAGTAAGTCGTATATAAGTAATATTCCCAGTTTATCCAAGTGATACTGGATTCTCTGATGTATTTTTCTGTTTTGTGTCTCCGAGGTCAAATCCTACAAACATAAGGTGTATTGCTAGGTAACAGACTTAGGCAAAGGTCGGAGATCAGTTTGTTACTTGCAACATTATTTTCTTCTAACAGATTACTTAAGGTTTTTAAATCAGTCATACATATAAGAACAGTATTTTAGATTGTAAGATGTTTTTACCAAATTTCTGTGGGTATGTGTTTGTACTAAAACATTCCCTGTTATAAATGTTTGTGTACTGTTCACYATAGTTATTAATTTTATATGAGTCAACAAGCTAAAGCTAAAACTTTATTTGGGATGAAAAGAGAAGTTTGGCAGATTGCAAAGAGTTTTATATATTTGTACTCTTGTATAGAAGTAATACTAATGGTTATCTCAGTTTAAATGAATCCTTGATTAGTTGAACATTTACAGGACTGATTGAGTTATCTAAGCCTGATGTAAGATCTGGCTAAAAAAGGCAAGGTGGCTCGGTTTCATTTTTCGTTTCTTCAATTTTAAGACAATTGCTGCAATGTTTGGCCACTTTTTCTTGAGCTGGGCTCGCTCTCCCTGGGGGCAACTCCTTTATCAGAATAAAATCTGATTAGAGTATATCTCTGGAATGAAATAATCTTCATGTGGAGAATTAATTCAAATAACAGATATTATCRCTAATAAAAGTAATAGCATCTAATTGGCTTTAAGTCGGAGGTCTCCCACTATGTTGTCACAGGGTCAAAATCACAAAGTTTTTCACTTCATACTATGCCAATGTTCTCACAAAATATGCAAGACTTACCCTACTCTACTAAGTACTAATTCTCAATTTTTATTTCATTGTGGTTTTGGTAGTTAGATTTGTTTATACAAAGTGACATTTCTTGTCAGTAAAACGTACACTGAGAGAACTGCAAGCCGTGTCCGGCAGCGTGCTGCAGGTTCCCCATACATCTCTCTGGTTATACCTCTGTATATACCATTCATCAGTAAAATAGAGCCACGTGAGCTAAGCATGGCAGATACTGAATAATACATCAAACCACTGCATGAGTTATAAGGCAGTTTGTGGAGCAGAACACCCTCAGGGAACACCAGAAGCGTGGTGGCACCGGGGAACCGTTACTGCTGGGGCTGCAGCGCGGGAGGGGAGGCTGCACCGACGGGTGCAGTACTAGCCCAGGAAGGTTACTGCTGCTCTTTGAGTGTGCACGATGCCCTTGCTCACGGGGGTGCTTTTCAGGCAACCATGTGTTCCTGGGCTGCACATTGAAAACCCCTCTAACCCCGAGGAATTTTGTCATCCCGCGTTTTCGGCTAACGGATCCTATGCTCGTCTTCCTTGGGAACACACAACAAACTTCACAGCGATCAGCAGACGTGTTTTGCTTAGTGCTAAGGTACTTTAGTGGTTATAGTGCCTAGTGCCAAATTCATTCCTGCTTTTGTAGATGGCTCCATAATTGAGGCTCCTGAGTATGATTGGTGCAGCCCGTGGTAGGAAGGAGAACTAGGCTTGGTTCTTCTGCAGGCTTAAGCTGGCAGCCTATTCTGTTGACCATCCATCTTTTAAAAATTGAATTCCCTATTGAATATTTTATTTGTATGTCTGTACTTTTACAATGTATTAAGGCAAAAGACCACCAAAATTCTCCAAAATATTTGGATACCATTTGTCACATATTGGTTATACTAAAGTAGTGTGTCTGGTGGGGCTGGATAGGATGAATTATAAAGTTGCTGTGCTACAAAGATGAATTATTGCCCCCACATCAGTTGCAGGAAGGTTCAACCAGCAGAGCAGTAGTGCTAAGCTTCTCCTTACTGATCCATAACAATATATATAGCATTTCTTTGAACTTTGTGTGCCTCATAAAAGATGAACGTATAAATTTCATTTTCTTAATGGTCACATGAATGTGGAAATGGAAGACAGTAACTCAGATGCTTAGTCTGTGAAAAGGAGCTTTTAATTTGTCTGTGAAACTGGGAAGAGGGAAGGATGAGTGTCTGAAGATCTAGCCCCATTTCTGCAAGCGTGTACGTCACCTAAGTGACCTTCCTCCTGCCTCTGGTTTTCTGAGCTCCTAACCACTGCTCCTAACTATTGCCCTTAGAGTGGTGCAGGGGAGGCCTCGCTGTGGTCCGCAGCTCTGCGAGGGCAGTGGTGGGAGCTGGGCTCGAGGCAAAGCCCTTGCTGAGATGTTCCTCCCACGAGGCAGCAAAGGGAGCAGCGCTTCCCTCGGCCACTTCCAGCCTTAGGGATAAGGGAGGGAGTAGAGAGGGGCTTTGAGGAGCTGGTGAGGGTTTGTGAACCCTGGAAGGCTTCAGTCCTCTCCTGCTGCCAGTAAACTGCAATTGCTGCCTGATCCCGTTCCCCCTCAGCTGATGGAGAAGTTGCTGCCGAGCTCTATAGGCACGCGTTGCTCCTGGGCTTCATAAAACTGGCATTTCCTTCCGCACCAGAGTTCTCTCCACAAGGGAAAAAGAAGTATGAATAAGCCATTGACAGGTTTTCCTCTCCAAACAGGTAGGGTGGAAAAAAAAGAATCGTGTTCTGCTTTTAATCAAGACAGAGGCAAAATTATATTTTGAGTTATTCTCAGGTTTTGGAAAATATTTTAAATTTAGATTTCCATACTTCATTTTTGAGTAGAAATAATGTGCTTTAGTGGATTAGTGTCTGAGTATTCAATACACATCATTTTACATTTCAAAACAAAAATGATTTATTGTGTGGGTGTGTCTATATTAACTGGCATTTTTTTAGGTAATAAATATTTTATATATATAAAAATCAATTCAAGTTTTTGAAAAGTTTTGACAGCTCAATAAATCTCAGACTTTAGAGCCTCATTTAATACCTGAGGACTGTAAAAGCCTGTGAATTGTAGAATTGCATAGCTGTTTCCACAGTTTTGACTCAAAACAGGCTTTTGTTAGAGTTGGCACTGTTGTTATATCAGCCTGAGGGCTCTGGTCGTGTCTGGGTGCACACAGAATTACAGGGAGCAGCAGTGGGTACCGTCCGGTTGCATTCATCGGGCGGTGAATGTCATTTCCTCGCTGCGGCGCCTGGAAAGCAGCTTTGGCCCCCTGTGTCGTAGCTCCTTGTCTGTGTTTGCAAGCTCATCATCTTAGCTGCTTGCAGCGCTTAGGTTTGAGGTCAAATCCTTGATCTCGCTTGTCCTTATTAGAGCGTATGCTGTCCCGAGTGTCTGCTCTGGCATTGAACACAAAGAAAATAAGCCCGGCTTTTACGGTTTTATGAGCAATGTTTTAGCAGTTCYCTTATTCCCGGAATTTTTTTAGCATGGGTTTTGTAACTGCTTCTGGGGAATCAGCATTGTCTGCTTTTCGGGGTAGCAGCCGTTTGTTTACTGGTTTTCTCCCTCGCAGACCTGGTGGGAGCGAGTGACTCGCGGCACACTGCAGATCCTCCGGTGCCCCTGCCCTGAGGCTGCCCGCGGGCGGCTCGGCTGCCTCCGGGAACGTCAGGGGCCTCTTCCCAGCGGCTCTTCCCAGCGGCTCTTCCCAGCGGCTGTGCCAGGGCCCCGCTCCGTGCTCCGCAGCGCGGCGCTTTGCACAGCCCAGCAGCTTCCAACACGCGCCCGCTGCTCAATGGGGTCTCGGCCCGGCGGCGGCTGCGGTTCTAACAGATGGAAATAAACGGCGGGCTGATCCATTTCATAATATTTGTTTTAACCTTCTGCCCAGAAGCGGCAATATTTTTACATGAGGAAAACTGCTGATCCCTGTCACGGAATGTGTTTAAGTTACTCAATTTGAAATATGTAAGATGCCCTTTGATACAACCGAAAGGCTTAGCAGAAAATTTGCCAAGCAGTGCTTTATGTCAGGAGCCCTCGGACGCGTCTGACGCGGCACCGTGTCGCGTGTGCCCTGCCGCGTGTGTCGCGTCCCGTGCGCGCCGCGGGTGTGCCCTGCTCTCCGCGGGCGCCGCACGTGGCTGCCCGTCCCCGGCCCGTCCCCGGCGCGCGCAGGTGGAGCCGCACGCAGCGCTGTGCGCGGGCAGGACCCGCGACGCTTCCCCGGCGGCACGCGGCGGCCACGGCGGCTCTTCCAGCCTAGTTTGCTGTACGGTTTCCGGTGCTTTCCAGCGTGCTCCTCGGGCTGYATTTTATAATTCTTTGTTAAAATTGGAAATGGCTTCGTTAAAAAAGGAAAGAAATGCAAGGAAAACAAATCTCTAAATACACAGTGTTTGTCACAGTGATTCCAAGTAGCGGCGTTCCATGATTTTCCTCTGGTTGTTGACCTATCTTTATAGCTGTGGTTAGAAACTTTGTTATTGTTATATTACATTATGATGTTACAGATAATAAAATTTAACTGCGATACAGAGCATCTCTTTAAGAACATAAAAAGGTCCAAGTGTCGAAAGGAAAAAAGTCACTTTGAAAACAGGTTGCTGTCACTGCTGCTGTCACTAGCGAGCTAGAATGTATTAAGACTGGGTGGCATTCTCAGAGGTCTTGAGGAAAACTGGCAAAATAAGAACCTCTCCTTGCCCGTGGGGAGTATCATTTCATCATGGCTCTTTAAACCGTAAAAGGCTTCGGGGCTGCCRGGCTTGGAGAGTGTTGTGGGACAGAGATTTCACTTGATTTCTGCATGGAGCTTGTGATGAACTGTCACAAGCTGCCCGTTGATAAAAGACAGCGCTTGCTGCCCAGCCCTTGCTGAAGACAGGCTGCTTTTATCACACAGGGCTTGAATACCTCTTATTCTAGTCGTGCTGCTCAAGGCCAMTGCTTGTATGGGTGACCAAGACGCTCGCCTGAAATGAGTTTGCTGCAGAAAATGGGAGATAGATGAAATAGAAGCTCGTCATCGGCCGCTGTAACCCCCACTGCTCTGCCGTGAAACACAGGAAAATGTAGATCGAGGCTTCGTAGCAATCTGGACATTTAACTAATTTTGTGCTCTTGTTTCTCAGGCAGAGAATGAATCTACCCTGCATGTATGAACAATGCAAACATATGCTTATGGTGGCCCGGGAGCTCTCCCGCCTTCAAGTTTCATATGAAGAGTATCTTTGCATGAAAACATTGCTTCTCCTCTCTACAAGTAGGTGAATGGTTAAATATATATGCAAACAATGCAAGTTTAACTGGCCAATTCTGTGAGATCCATAGTTTAATGTTGTGTTAGGTATCTGACAGCAAATAAAAGTCAAAATGCTCCGACTGGAATGTGGCCGTGTAGGGTTGCTGAGGGAAGCTCTGCTTTTAGCAGATGCAGTGAGGCTTTTTCTGAGTCCTCTGCATGCTAAGATGTCCAGGATGGTATTCAAAACATCATGACTGCARCAGAGAGGCTGCACCTGAGATTGCAATTAAAAATCTTTTTAAAAATCATAGATTCATAAGCATAAAGTGGGTGAGTGGCTCAGGATTTGAGAAATGGGCCAAGCTTTGACTTTATGCTCACAGAATCTATGAAGAAAAAAAGACTGAGCATGTTCTGGTCCAGTGAAGCTGTTCTTCCTGCCCTCCCAAAAGTCATATAACTCTATCTGTAGTTACTTAAAAGCTATTTAAGTAGAACTACAGCTTTTTGTGTTTGTAACTAAAAAGTATGTCATGGATTTATCATACATAAGTTGTATTTTTGTAATATAATATGTAATAGTKTTTGCATGTTTTTCAATGAAATATGCTGCAGTTAAAAGAAGAAAAGTCATGTTTTAGTAAAACTCTATGGGTCTCAGTTGCAAAAAGTACTGTGTTAAATAGTCCGTATTTATAATATACAGAAATACGCTAGTATGGAGCAGCCTGCAGCTGATTTTCACAACGTTGGCTTTATTTTTATTYGGCGTTCACGTCCCGCTGTCCCTAGTGACGTTTTCCCGCTGTGGCTGCGCGGTGGTGACGCCCTGGTGCGCTCCGTTGTAACCCGTTGCAGCCGGAGTCCGCCTTGCAGTGGCGGGGAGCCCCGGCCCCCGCCCGGGCCGCGCTCGGCTCCGTGGGCGTCCCGGGCACGTGCAGGGCCCTCGGCCCCCGGCCGGCAGCGCTGCCTTCTGAGGCACCGGCTGCCTTGGCCTGGGGCTGTTGCTTCCTTTACGTGCTACAAAACGATGATGTTTCAGTACRGTGAGAAGACACGGTATGGGCAGCATGCTTAAAAGCATCCAGCAATGACAGCAAAGCTAGTACAGATTTTTTAGCACAGGACTAATTTTTTTAGCAACTATTTTAACATTTAAAGAGTTTGTGATGCTGATGGCTTAMATATTCCTCGATTTTTCTGCTCAGCGCTGGCATTAATTCTGCTAAGCAGCAGAGCGGTTGGTAGTTTGCAGCGTGCGGAGCTGCGCGGGCGAGCACGGCACGACCGCCCCGCCCGCCGGCCGCCCCTCGTGCTCCCTGCGCCGGGGAACCCGCCAGGCCGAGCCCCCCATGGCAGGGTGCTGCGGCCCGCCGTTGGGAGCGGCTTTTGTCCTCTCTCCCGGCRCTTCCTCGGGTGCCAGTTCAGACGGGGGCGGTGGGCACGGGGCTCACGCTCCAGCCTCGGCAGTGCTCTTGCTCTGCAGGACGCTTTGGAAGTCTCGTCTCGTCCCAAAGGAGACTTTGAGCGCGTCGGGATAGAGGTGCCCTGTCGCCTGGAGCGGCCTGGGTCTGCTCTCCCTCCTCTCTTCCCCTCCCCTCAGGCGGCTTCCTCTCTGTGCTCTGTCTTCTCCATCCTGCTTCTTGGTTCCTGTCACTTCACCGCCACCAAAGGCTTTGAACAAACACCTTCCACACCGTTTGCTTCCAAAGACCCGATTTCTCTACCAGTTCCTGGCCTTTAGGCAGACCGTGCTGGCTGGAGCACGGGAGCGCGGGGCTTTCAGGTAGCCTCGGGTCGCCCCGGCTGCAGCGCCCTGGGCCCTTGGGCACGAGGCCCAGCCCGAGCCCCAGCCTCCGAGCCGGCCCCTCGGTTGCTCCCTAGCCTGGACACATTATTTGATCCTCATTTTTCCCTCGGCACACAGAATTTGCATGGAATCTCTCCAATTTTGCATTCTTTCCCACACTTGGAGAACACAGGAATTCCCAGCGCTAGTTGTTCTTTGTCAGACCAGTTCCAGTCCTCGCTGTTGTTCCCTCCCTTGCCCTGGATCTCTTCCCTCTATCTGTCGGTTTGGGGAATTCTTTTAAGATGTTCCTAGCGGGTCCAAGGCCGTTTGTCCAGCTAGTCCTGCAGCTCAGTTTCCTCTCTCCTTYGTTTGCTCACAGCAGTGCTTTCGTTTTGTAAAGCAAAATTGAAGTCTTGGATGTCTTTTTCTGTGGCCGTTTTTGTGTAACTAACGTAGCAGACCCTACACAATGAGACAGCCATTGGACGTGCGACGTCCTGAAGCTTCATGTCCATGTTGCAGTTCCCAAGGAAGGCCTGAAGAGTCAGTCTCTATTTGAAGAAATCCGGATGACCTACATCAAAGAGCTGGGAAAGGCCATAGTGAAGCGAGAAGGGAACTCGAGTCAGAACTGGCAGCGATTTTATCAACTGACTAAGCTGTTGGACTCTATGCATGATGTGAGTGTTAAAAAGGAAGCTGTAAACATGCTAGATCAGTCCGGGCATATTGCGCTAACCTTGCATTTATTTATTTATTTAAAGAGAGAAATACTGGCAGATATGCAACCCTGCTGCCCGACTGGAGAAGATTAATTGAAAGGGATTGATTTTGTGCTTTAGAGTGCTTTTGAATTTAACAGCAATTAATTTTTTAATTGATTGAGATTGAAATCTCTTTAGTTTTTTAAATTATGGTGCTTTGAAATGGCTTAACTCAAAAGTTTGAAATTACTTTCTAATAGCAGGGGAAATCTGAAGTTTCCGACAGTATTGCCTGCAAGACAAATTCCCAAGAACCTATGGAAGTGTTGCAGAGTATGTCAGAGTAATGGATCGGTGCTCCCTTTAGCGTTAGCAGCAGTTCAGTTTTGCAGGGATTTTCACGGCTCAGGCTGTCTCCCCTGGTGCTGCGCAGGCTGCATTGCACGTGTGCTGCACGCAGGCCGGGTGCCGTTTGGACTGGCCACGRCGGGAGACGCCCCGGCTTCGAGAAAGCCCTGGTTTTACCCCATTAGTTCATCGAGCACCTGCAAAGAGCTGGATCGAAACCTGATCAAGGTTATCCACCTCTCTATTACTTGTGTGCTGAAAGGGGACTGAACGCAGAATCTCCTTGGGGTTTTTGAGACCCTTGCGAGTCGCTTGCCCTGTTGGGTGCCCCCTGGCGCGTGCGGGACGAGGGGGCCCCGCGAGGACGCCGTGGGGCGCGCGGGCGCTCCGGCCGGGGCAGCGCGGCCGGGGCTGCCGCTGCCTCCTGCGCTCTGCTGCGCGAGTAACTCTCTCCTTTGTCCTTGTAGGTGGTTGAGAATCTCCTGAGCTTTTGCTTCCAGACATTTTTGGATAAATCCATGAGTATTGAGTTCCCAGAGATGTTGGCAGAAATCATCAGCAATCAGATACCAAAATACTCAAACGGAAATATCAAGAAGCTCTTATTTCATCAAAAGTGACTGCCTTAATACAAAGGGTTGCCTTAAGAAAACGTCAGATGATAGCTTTTTTTTTTTTAAGGAAAAAAAAAAAGAAAGTAAAACCTACCAGACTCATTAATTTTGTCCTTGCAGCGGTGTTTCTTTTGTAATTATGCACTACATGTGGTTTACAGAGGGCCAAGATTTAGGCTATAGAAGCAGCGGATTTCTCACATTCAAGAAAGAGTTGGGGAGAAAGGAAAGGAAAATAAATCTTATTTGTCAGAAATATTACGTTTCTCCCCCCGTGCAACAACCATGGATGCATCAAAGCCACCGGTGACAAGCTCTGAGGCTGTGTTCTGAACATTCTGCTAATTAATTTCTCTTGTTGGCTGGAGACAATTTTCTAGGCTTTTTTTTTTTTTTTAGTAATGTGTTTTGGATTTTTTTTTTAAAGTTAAGGTAGCATTTTTGTTTATGCATGTAACCTGAAGAAAGTTTACAAGTGTATAACAGAAAAGGGAAGTTGTGCCTTTTATAGCTATTACTGTCTGGTTTTAGCAATTTCCTTTAACTTTATATACCGTGAACTAGGCTTGTTCATTTTTTCTTACATAATTTTTTTGTAATACTTCAAGATGCCTATTGTACAGCTGGTTTTTTAAGGTGGGGCAGCTCGTAGCTTTCCTAGATGACCTCTAGACGTTAATCCTCGAGTATATTCATGTGAAAATGGGTTGGCCTTTTCTAACCTGATAGCTTTCAACTGTCTGAGAGACCGTGAAAATTAGGCATTTTTTAAGGGTCAGGGTGGGTGGGAGAATGCTCTCAAATCTARTTTAAATAGATACAAATGAAATAAATACTTTTGGTATAAGTGCAAAAGCGTTGGATATGCAGATTCGTAGAAAATTAACCCAGTCCTAACTGGATGTAAATGAGCAGGTTATTTTATATATTAAAAAAAAAAAAAGCCTGATTTTTTGCATATAATGCAACAGCCATAACTTTAAGAGTCATGGGCTGCATTGATGCCAAGAAGATCAGTCCTGACTGCCCATCAGGAAATTTTCAGGAAAATATGCATAGCTTAAGAAAAGTTTACTTCTGTGTGGAGAAACTCACATTTTCTATACACTTAAATCTATCATCGTGCAAGTATATATGGAAAAATACCATTGACTTAAGAGGCAGACTTGTGATTCCGCCCAGTGGTTCGTTGTGTCGTTTCCCTCGTGGCGATGCCCGGGCGTGCGGGGCCGGGCGGGTGCCGTGCTCCGCATCCCGGCTCCGCGTCCCGGCGCCGCCGCCGCTCCGGCTGCGCTCCCGGGGAGCAGGAAGACGCCGCTGCCGGCCCCGTGCTCTTGGACTTGTGTGTCAAACTTCCCGTCTTTGTGAGGCTGCGTCCCTTCCTGCCGGCTTCCTGGCGTGCCATAAGCCTACCGTAGCTCGTGTGAATTTCTCCCGGTTGCCATCGATAATTGTATTTTAAACCGTTTAGAAGCTGTAGTAGCCTTTTCTACGTGCACCTTAACAATTTTCTGTATCTCAAAATTTAAATATTTACTAAGCCACTCTAAAATTTGATTTTTACTCAAAGTGGCCAGATTATTTGTGTAATAGAAATGAGAAAAATCATCTGATAAAATGCAAAACCTAATATATTTTTATATTTAGTTATAGTTTCAAGTATGTATAATCGGTATATTCGCTGATCCAAGAAAAGAAGGGAAGGGCTACTGCAGCTTTAAAAGCAATTTACTAAATGATTGTAAAATAGCTTGTATAGTGTATAATAAGGATGATTTTTAGATGACAGATCGCTCTATCATGATACATGTAATTATATTTTTTGTAGGGGTCCCGAGCGCGTGGCGGGGTGGCCCGTGCCCCTTGCGGGTGCTCGGGAGGCAGCGCTGGAGGCGCCGCGCCGGGACGCGCGGTGCGGGGAGCGGGGCCTGGGCGCGGGGCTCCTCGGGCCGGGGCGGCGTGGCCCGTGCCGGGGGGGCCGCCCTGCTGTCCCGTGGGTCACCGGCCCCGCGCGCCGTGGGGCGGAGGACGCGCAGCAAGGAGCGCCCGAGGAGGTTGGCAATAATGCGCATACAGGTACCAGCAATATGTAAATACAGAGCTTAGGTTGTTCACGATACACTAGCACATTTCTATTGTTCAGCAAAGGCTCGTTTCCAAGTGAAATAGGAAACTAAATTTTCATCCTTTCTTAAATCTCTTTTTGAATGTTATACCTATTAAAAAAAATACTATATTCAGTACTTTGGAGTAAAATATCTTTAATAAAAAAAAGTAATCATTCTCTTCTCTTTGAATGATCTGTAAAGAGTATGTACATTTTGTAACAGTTAAGCTAAACGTCAGTATTTTAATTAGAGCTTTCGGCCCAACTCAATGAAAGTATTTATGGGATTTGTTCACGATGCAGAGGGGAGTTTCTTGCTGCTGCGTGCCGGGGGGCTCTCTGCTCGAAGGGGGAGCTGGAGGAGCTGGTCCTGCCTTGGCGCGGGCTCTGCGAAGGGCCCCGAGCGGCCGGGCTCGCGTCGCGCCCGCCGCCCTGGGCGGGAAGGGGCCGCCCGCCCGCCCTCCCTGGGCATCCTTAGCGTGGGGRTTCCAGGAGAAACCCGCGGAAGCTGTGACGCCAGCAGGGAGCATTCGTCCTGTGCGTGCTGTTGAGTTTTAACTGTCGCCATTCGAGAGGTGCGTAGTGCCGTAGTGAGCAGTGAGACGTCCGTGTTGTGTGTAGCAGTAGTCCTTGTAGCACTGGGTAGTATCTGCACTCTGGATAAAGCAGGGAGAACCGCGACTTCTGTCCCTTCAGTGCCTTATCGCATAGTGCATGCGTGTGAGGGCGGCACGGCGCGGCACCGCGCAGGGCATGCGTCGCAATGCAGCGCTCTGCAGGGCCATGCAGCGCTGTGTATCGCCATGCAGGGCTGTGCAGGGCTGTGCATGGCCGTGCATGGCCGTGCATGGCTGCACGTCACAGTGCATGACTGCACATCGCCGTGCATTGCGCTGCATGGCTGCACGTCGCAGTGCGGTGCATGGCTGCACGTCGCAGTGCATCGCGGTGCATGGCTGCGCGGCGCCGCACGTGGAGCCCTAGGAACGGCCTTATTCGGATAAGCCAGGTCACGGGATGGAGAGGGGAGCGCCCGCGTCCCCGCGCTTTGGTTACGCCCGAGCCCGAGCTGCGCCGCACGGCGGGGATGCCGGGGGCTCTGCAGCAGCGCAGGGGGCAGCGGGGGCAGCGGCGGCCCCGGCCACGCGCGCGCGGGGGACAGGGCCCGGCGCCGCCGCAGCCGCTCCCGCGGCTCCTACTCTATTTTGTGTATTAAACAAAAATATATAATGGGGCGGATCCTATATCGTACCGGGGTATGGCATTATGAAAAAAGAATCATTATTTTTATCACAGTAATTTTAAACAGCATAAAAAAAGTTAAACCAGTGACTCCTGTTTAAGAATAAAAGTTGTAGTTTTTTATTCATGCTGAATAATTCTGTAGTAACAAGTCTGTAGTTTTCACCTACTCAGTGAAATGTTGGACTGTAAAAGCTTGTGTGGAACTGTTGAACATTTATTTTTTCATTTAAAGTTGCTGTTCTGGTAATACAAAGCCACACATCTGTACAGAAGTTGCAGTAAATGTGAGTCATTTACAGCAATGCCAAATAATGGATGGAAACCATATAATAAAATTCTGCTTTTTTCATTAAACGGCTTCAACCTCCTTCTGGGGTGGTTTTGCTGTGTCCCTGTGTGCGTCGCTGGCGCCGGGCGCATCGGGGCGTTTGGGGTGTTCTGCCCGTTCCGCGCGCACAGAACCTGCCGGGCGGCCAGTCCTGCCCAGAGCRGGAGCCGCGTTCCGGAACCCGGGAATCCAGGCGGCTCTTCCAGCCCGGCCGGATCCGCCGCCCCCTCCGGGCTCCTGCTCCCGGAGAGGGACCAGCCCCGCTGCCAGGGGCCGGGCCAGGCAGGGAGGCCCCTGTGGGTCCTTGGGGTGGCTGGGGGCGCTCGGTGGGGCACAGGAGGGGTGCGCTGAGCACCCGGCGCGCTCCACAGCACCCGCTGCCTGTCGCGAATGTCACCATGGATGAGGGGCATTGCGATGGTGCGAGGGGCATCACCACGACACACTGGGCATAGTGAGGATGAGCTGGGCAGCACCACGACACACGGGGCGTCGCGAATACGCACTGGGCATCGCGGTGCCCACTGCCTGCCCTGAGCAGCGCTGCAACGACGCCTCCTTCCAGGGCCCGCAACCGCGGCCCCGGCTCTTCCCCTGAGGGCAGAGGAGGAGAGGCAACCTCAGGGCGGCGGTGACAGCGCTGACGGCAGCAGGGATGGAGGCGGCCGTGCTGGGGATGGAGGCGGCTGCGCTGGATTTGGAGGTGGGGATGGAGGCGGCCGCACTGGGGATGGAGGTGGGGATGGAGGCGGCCGTGCTGGGGGTGGAGGTGACCGCGTTGGGGATGGAGGTGGCTGTGCTGGGGAAGCCGGCAGGCTGTCGTCCCCCTCCCTGGGACCCCCAGCGCGGGGCAGGGGCAGCGCCGCTCCCCAGGGCACCTTGGCCGGGGCAGCGGGGACGGCGCGGACGGTCGCGGTCCCAGGGAGGTGCCGCTCTGCCGCGATGCCCTTCCAACCATCGGCCCCTCGCCCGGAGAAGCGGCTTCTGCGCGGCTAATTTTTACAAAACTCGTTTCTAATCTTTATTTCCCAACAGCTAAAAATTGGAATTAGCCCGAACGCACCAACTCTAATTGCTTTGAGGCTTCTGGCTCATTAGAGTAATTAAAATCAAATCCTATGAGTTTTCCAAGCCAATCAGCTCCCTTCAGCACTGGGAGAGCAGCCGCGGGAGCTCCCTGGGCTCCTGCTGCCTTCCAGCTGCAGTCGCTGCTCCGGCCCCTCCTGGGCACCCAAATCCCATGGGAGCCCCTGGGCACCGCAGGAGGGTCCCGGCGCTGATGCCCTCGACAGGGCTCAAGATCTCCCCTGCGTCTGGCGAGAGGGAGATGAGGCCTCCATGGCCGGGGAGCAGGAGCCTCTGCAATGGCCCTGGGTGGCGGTGACAGAGGATGGCCCCATTCGAATGGGTTTCCTGGGATCCCACCCTAAAGGGTAATTGCCCCTGGAGCCCCCCAGTTTGGTTGCAGGGGTGCCTGCACGCCTGTAGGGGCACAGGAAAAACAAATAGATGTGTGTGTTTAAATGCTCGGGTCCCAGCGGGCCCCACGGACCCGCCCTGGCGCCGGGACGCGGGCGGCACCGCTCCGGGAAGACGCCAAGGGAAGAGCTGCCTTTTCCCGCGTCCCTCCCCAGCCGAACCCCGGGGCAGGTGGAGTCCGGGCTTGGGGCCATCTCGGGGCTTCCAATGGCCTTTGCGCCTCTGATTGCAGCGCTCCTAAAATATCAAACACAGCTACAGATCTTTCCCTCATAATATTTTAAGATACTCTATTTATACATTAATTCTTTCAAAAATAAAAAGTGACACGGACAGCAAATCACTCAGAGTCCTTAAAACGATCACAAGGCGCAAAGACACCCGTCACCCACACAGTCCTGGTGGCGGGTGCTGCCCCCTGGCTCCTCGGGAGCCTCCGCTGCCAACATCCCCGGGAGGCTCCTTCTGCCCCCGGAGCCAGGGCTGGAGCGAGGGGCTTCCCGCCCGATGGCTCCGCTCTGCTGCTCCCGCTCTGCTGCTCCTGCTCCCGCTCTGCCTGCGCGACACGGAGCCGCCGGGTTTGAGGTCATGCAACACGCTGGGTCTGCAGACACAGAACGCAATGGGTCTGAAGTTGCAGCACACGCTGGGTTTGCAGACATGGAGCACGTTGGGTCTGCAGACATGGAACACGTTGGATCTGCAGACATGGAATGCAATGGGTCTGAAGTCGCAGAACATGGTGGGTCTGCAGACATGGAACCTGTTGGGTGTGCAGACATGGAACCTGTTTGGTCTGCACACATGGAACCCGCTGGGTCTGCACACATGGAGCACGCTGGGTCTGCACACATGGAGCACGCTGGATCCGCACACACCGAGCGGTGCTGGCAGCGCTGCCCAACGGGGCACAAGGCGACGGCAGGAGGCAGCGAGGGGCTCCGGGAGGCAGCGAGGCCGGAGCCATGGCGGGTCACGGGGCGACACCGGCCCCATGGGTAGGAACCACCTCCCTCATGGGAACCCAGTGACCCAGAAGGGCCGTCCGCGACGTCCGGACCCGCTCCGGGCGCGGCAGCAGGACAAGAAGAGCCGCTCGCTGTCCCGGTGGGCGCAGGCTCCGTGTCCCCGCTCGGGGACGGAGCAGGATGCGGCGCCGGCTCCTACGCCCCCAGTCATAGGAACTCCACGTAGTTCTCAGGGATGAGGCCGGTGCGGCCGCCCAGCGTCCCCTCCAGCCAGCCGGGCTCCTGCGACGGGTGCACTGCGGGCAGAGGGAGGGTGAGTGCAGGGACCCCCGGGGCCGCGGGAGCCACGGGAGCCTCTTTGCCGGGGCCTTGGTGGGGACCAACCCCTTCCCGAGCAGCCTCCAGAGCCGCTGCTGCCTCCCAACCCTCCCATGGGCAGGACGGGCCGGGCAGCTTCACCTGGAGCAGCCCGGGACCCCCACCCGGCAGACACCGTGTCCCGGCTCCCGCAGGCTCCCCAGGGGCCACGGCGCCCGTTGGGAGGGCTCTGCGGGCTGTGAGGAGCAGGGATTCCGGGACAGCGACGCTCCGCGTCATCCCGGAATGGGGGGGGATATTCCCATGGGTCTACCCAGCAGGGCGGGGGGCAGGACTGCAAGGAGACCCCTCGGCCGTGCAGTGCAGACCCTTCCCGGAGCACCAGCAGTTGGCTGGCCTCAGCGCTGGGTGCAAAGGGGTGCAACCGAGAGCGCTGCACATGGGGGGAGACGGGGGGGGCTGCACTCACCGTTGTCGAAGACGGTGCCGGCCGTGAAGGAGAGCTCCGAGTCGTGCTCGGCCTTGCAGGCGTAGAGCGCGCGCGCCTGGCGCAGCGGCGAGCTGCGGGCACAGGGCGGCGTGAGGCCGGCACCGGGCGGGCACCCCGCGCGGGAAGGGGCCGCCCCGTGCCCGGCCCCCCGCGCCAGGGCTGCACCCTCCGCCCAGCACCCCCTGCCAGGGGGCAACGGCCCTGGCACCCTCACACATGGTTATTTGAGCTCCTCGGATGACGCTAGCAAGGGATGTGGCCGGCGCTCCGGCTATCCCAAGCATTTACAGCCACCGGCTACTCCAGGGCATTTCTTACCTGACAGAGAGGAACAAAGGGAGCTTAAGTGACTGGGCAGAAGCCACGGGAACCACAAGCAAGTTCAGGCCCTGCCAAGGTGCCTCGGGGCGCCAGCCGTGCCGGGTGCTCCCGTGCGCAGGGAGCGGCGCCGGGCGCCTCGCGCTGGGGCCGGGGCGGAGGGAAGTGAAGTGGGGAAATCCAATGGAGAAGAGTGAAGGCAACGCAGAGCAAAGCAAGTTGTGCACAGACCTGATGGGGGATGAGTCGCTGGACGTAGAGGAGGTGGGCATAGGGCTGGATGGTGCGGAGAACATGGGCCAGGACGGTGACAAGGGTGACGTTGGGCTTGGACTCTGAGGGCTGCAAGACATAACCAGACGACAGCGCATCAAGGGGCACGCACAGCAGACGGGCACACGAGGGCGGCGCGCGGCGCCTYGGGAGGCGGCCCAGGGCCCCATGGCCGACACCCCTGCGCGGCTCCGCTCCCACCCGGCGCCAGCGCCGAGGGCGGCACCGGGAGCCTTCATCCCTGCGGCAGCCCCGGGTGCTCGTGGCCGGGGACGGCGGTGCAGAACGAGGCGGTTTAACGGCTTGCTTTCCATGGGCGGGTCCGCTGGGAGCACGGGAGGGCGCTGGAGCCCCTCACCCAGGCATCCTGGCCCGGTGCAGCCCCCGCGATGGGCACGGGCAGGGGTGACCACAGAAAAGGGAGGAAATCACAGTCTGGCGGCCAATATGTCCCTGCTCCATGGTGGCACCTCGGGAGCGTGTCTCCCACCCAGGGACACCCGTCCTCGCTGCCCACAAGGCTCCTGGTGATCTCCAAAGCAAGCTGGCAGGGGTGACGCTGAACCAGGGCCTTCCAGGGCGTGTTAGAGCTCTTCATTATTAATAGCAAGGTGCCAGGCGGCAGCCAAGGCAAGAGGGAAGCGCTGGGAGAGCGGGAGCCAGCAGCTTAGTCACCCCCCCGAGCAAGCTGCCGCCCCGGCGCAGGGTGACGGCCCCGCGCCCGGCCCCGCCGCCGCCTCCGTGCTGGCACACAATGCCCGGTGACCACGCTCACCCCCAGGGAAGAGCCCCCGACCACGTGGCACCCCAGAGGGCAGCCCAGCGGGAGCCCTGCCGAGCGGGCCCATCCCGGGGCATCAAAGACCAGTTTCAGACTCAAATCCTGACACTAAACAAGCTCTAGCTCTTTAAGCCTCCATGAGCTAAACCTTATTTCTCTGCCATGTGCAAACGTTCCCCCTGCAGCGAGGCAGGAACTAGCACCTGCTCCCATAAGTCACACGTGCTGGGAAAAGGCAGGCGGGTTATTTTGGCCTGAAAGAGTGATCGGAGCAGAGCAGAGCGGAGGCTCAGCATGCGAGGCTCTGGCTCTCCTGGTGCACCCGTTTCCTTGGCACCTTTGCTCTTGTTCTGCCCCGGGTTTTGCCGCTCTGCAAACCCCGCTCAGAGCCGGACGGAATATTTTACCCCAAACTCTTCCCAGACGGATTTTCCTAACAAAACGCCCAATCCCGAGCAGGGGCTGCAAGCCCAGGGCAGGTCACGCTGGCGCGCCACGGCCGGCCCCGGGTCTGCCCACGTTCTGCTTGTTCCTCCTTGTCCCTCTGGGCTCCCTCAAGCGCCGCCGTCTCCAGCCCTGGGCGCCCTGGGCAGCGCGTGGGGCTGGGGGCGCCGCTGGGTTCCCCCGTCTCCAACCCCGCGGGGCTCCCGCTCCCGGGGAACGGGGCCGCGGACGGCGGCATCAAATAACTGGCGTTGGCTCCCGGGCTCCTGATAATGTCCCGGCTTAGCAGGGCCCCGCCAACAGCCCGCGCGGCTGCCGCCGGGGCGCTCCGGGGAGAATTAATCGGCGGCGGCGCGGAGCGGGGAGATTGTGTTACCTCCGTTCCATGGGGAAGCGGCGGCCTCGCAGCGCCGGCTAATTTATGAACTTAATTAAGCGCAGGGATCTTCTTTCAGAGCGAGACAGGATGTCTCTTCTGCTCTGGTTTCCCTCCTGCCCCTGCGGGGGAAATTGCCGGCTTTGCACGCAGGAAAGGGCTGCGGCTCCCGCTGCTCCGCGCCGCTCCCCGGCCCGGGATGGATCCGCCTGCAGGAAGGGGAGCTGGGAATGCTCAAAACTGGGGTGTCCTTGGGGCCCTCAGGGGCAGCAACAGGACCTGCCGTCCTCGTCCAGGAGCCCCGTGACGGCCAGTGCAGGCCAAGCTCACGGGTGAGGCTCCTTCTCAGCGCTCGTGGGCACAGCGCTGGGACTCTGGTTTAATTCAGCTTGCGAGAAGCGTCCTCAGGTGTTCCCAGCACGTCACACGAATGGAGCGAAGCGAATAAAGGCAGGAGCTGCTCAGCGAGGCCTCCGGAGCGGCAGCACCGGCCGAGCGGCGCTGAGCCGGGGCAGCGGCCGCGGACGGGCTGGGGAAAGGGCTATGGAAGGGCCAGGGCAGGGGCATCTCGAGCACAGCCTGGCCGGGGCTGCTCGCCCTGGAGAGCGCCCGGGGCGCCGCGGCGCTGCCGGCACCGCTGCAGTGCATCCCTTGTAACTCATTCCTGCTAGGAAACACCGGAGAAAGTTCTGATCATGCCAGTAAGAAGAGCACTTAGCTGGACAAATTAGCTTTGTTGTAATGGGCGGATGCATAGAAAATATTTTGACTTCTGACGACTAGTCTGCATGGGGTTAGCCACAGAACTGGCAGCTTCCTTGGAATATTTGCCTTAATTTTCATGTTTAATTTGTGGAAAGGCTCTAGCTCCGGAGCAGAGCCGCAGCTCTGCAGGGCTGCCGGCCGGAGCGGCGCACGGAGCCCCCGGGGCGGGACGAGCTGGGCCCCAGCACCCTGCGAGCCCGGGGCTCCACACGCCACACAGCCCAGGCCGGCACGAGAAGCACCCGGAACAAACCCGGGTGATTTAAAGGCGACACGTGGAAGCCACGGGAGCCGCGTGCACGCGGGAGCCGCGGGAACACGAGGGGCAGGTCTGTCCATGCGGTGCGCGGCCGCCCCGGAGCCATCCCCGCCCCGCATCACCATCCCCATCGGGCGGAACCGCTGGGCGCGCAGGCTCCGCTGCCCTCGCCCAGGCGGGAGGCGCCGCCGCGGAGCTCCCTTGGGAGCCCGGCCTTGCTCCTGGCTCCCGCCAGCCCGGGAGCCTGCAGCGATCCCAGCAGGAAGCGCCGGGATGACGGAGCGGCCGCGGGCCACTCATCCCTCCCAGGCCACTCGTTCGGGGACGGGAAGAGCTCTGGGTCCTGGCGCAAGCGTGCAGGGGGCCGGGGGCTGCCCAGGAACACGCAGCACGTGGGAACGGCCTCTCCGCCCCGCAGCAACAGGGCTATTTATTCCACGGCCACAGAGCCCACATCTGCCCCTCGCTTCTTCCCACGTCCTCTGAGGGCCAGAGCGCCGCACTTGGTCAGCAGGGAACCCACATGAAACGCAGCTAGCCAGGCCACGGCACAGCGGAGCATCCCGCAGCACCCCTTCCCCGGAGCCCGCGTCCCTCTGGATTGCCTTCCCGAGGTGGGAAATGGGGAAGGCGGCCGCGAGGGAGGCAGGGAACGCTGAGAGCCCCTGCCAGGAGGGTCACCACGACGCCCTGGCCGAGAGCTTGGTTCCCAGGAAGCAGCTTCCTCTCGCACCCGGACCCCGCTCGACGGGCACCGCACGGAACCTCCTCCCAGGACCGGCACTCCCCGGCTCGCGCCAGGGCCGCTGCCACGAGCCCGCAGGGCAGGCCCGGCCGTCCCTCCCGGCACGGCGGCGAGCGCAGCGGCCGCGCGGCTCTGAGGAGCCTCGGGGGGCACAGGCGCGCCGGCAGCGAGCGGGGAGCGAGCGGGGAGTGCGCCGGCAGCGACCGGGCAGCACGTGGGGAGCGAGCGGGGCAGCGAGCAGGCACACGGGAGCGCGCGGGTGTGCGGGGAGCGCGTGGGGAGTGTGCAGGGCAGTGAGCAGGCACACGGGGAGCGCGTGGGGAGCGTGTGGGGAGCAAACAGGCGCATGGAGAGCACGTGGGGAGCGAGCGGGGAGCGCACCGAGCCAGCACGAGCCCCCTGGGACCCCCGCGGCGCGCTCCGAGGAACCAGCCTCCCCACGTGCTCCCGCAGCAAGGCACCCCGCGGCACGCGCTGCTCCCTCCAGCACCACTCCGAGCAAAGGCTAAACCCAACGCGTGTTGAGGGTGTCGGCCACCTCTAAAGAAACAGATAAACAGGTAAAACCTATCAGGGTGTGTTTAACAACTGCAGCATTGCCAGCGAAAACTCAGCAATCAAATCTACATGGGCCTGCAAATTAGGCTAAAACCAAACATCTAAAGACAGACTAATGCATTTCAGCAAACAGGAGAACAAGAGCAGTACAGATAAAGACGAGGACAACAGAACGGGCTCATGTGGAGCACAGACTGGGGCAGTGAGCGACATCAGTACAGAGCATTTGTAAAGCACAAGACACAGCGAGGCACTTCACTTCTCCCTCCGAGAAACCGGCTTAAATTTAAAGATAATTGCTTTACATCATCGGGGTATAGAGAAGGGAAGGTTTGCTTTGCAGCAGCCGCGCTTCCAGCTGCACCTTGCAGCCCTCATCTCCATGTGGATGAACACTTGCTTGGTTCTGACCAGGTAAAACTCCCGCCCAGCTCCTGGGGAACCAACCGGGCCCCTTCCCAGGCACCTCCCAGGCAGATGCTGCTGCAGGATGGTGCTCCGGGCGGCATTCCCATGGGAGCAAACCCCGGAGGCCGCCGCGGGCCGTGGAGCAAGGGCTGCTCCCCCCAGCCCCGTTTCCAATGGCAGGAGCGGTGCCCAGCAAGGCCAGAGAGCGCGTGCGGATGCTCGGACGCGTGGGCGGGAGCCCGGGGCAGTGTCCTGATGGGCGCCCGCCGCAGCAGCCCCGCTCCGGCAGCGGGAGGACACCCCGGCAGGGCCGTGCCCACCCTCCCGCGGGTCTCGCGCCCAAGCCGGGGCGCGGAGCCTCCGGGAGGCCACGGCCGGCATGTCCGGAACAACCTCCCCGCACACGAGGGGGCGGCTCGGTGGGAAAAGGCTGCCGGGGCGGCAGGGAGGCGAGGGGAAGGAAAGGCCCCTGCGGACAGGCCATCGGTGCGCGGCCCGGCCGAGCCGGGCGGGGGACACCGTAAACAACCCGCCGGCCCCGGGGAGTCATCGCGAGGGCCGCTGCTTCTTCCCTTGGGCTTTCCAGATGAAGGAGGCAGGGGCGGCAGCACGGGCCCAGGCCCGGCTGGAGCGCAGYCGTGCGGAGCCCGGCACAGGGCCGCGGGAAGGGCAGGCTCCGGGGCTGGCCAGCGCTCCCGCGGGCGCGAGGGCAACGCGAAGCGCCGCGTCAAGAGCGTGCGGGGGCTCAACACCGCGGGGCTCGGACCAGCCAGCAACCACCACCAACGGGGCCTGATCCCAGCACCTGGAGCGCGTGAAAAACGCAGAACACACCAGGCCCCATTAAAAATTAAAACGTTAAATTGTTTTCTTCAACGCACCGCTCTGAATCAGAGCTAGAAACAGACCTGATTAAAGATTAAGGATGGAAAGTCTATAAAACACTAATTACCGCTGTACTTACAGTGAATTTGGCCTGTTGGGTTTAATTACTTCTAGTTCAAGCTCACTGGAGTTGAGGCTGGGCTGTGGAGCACTGTTGGCGTTGAGGAAGCTGTTCACGTTGGAGGAGATGACAGACTCCAGGCTGGAGTTGATGATACTGTTCCTGTTGTCCTCTACAAAACACCAGAAACACGGGCYGGTCACACCGGGCACCGCGGCACGGACCAAGGAGCTGCAGGACGTGAGGCGGTCCCATTAATACTCCTTGCCCTTGAGTAGAGAGCGCAGGACGGCAGCAGCTCCCTACAGCCAGGCAGTTTGCTTACAGTCGTGCCTTCACATGTATTATACCTTAAACCATAAGAAAGAGCGATTAGTATTTTCCTTTTTTTTCCTTTTTTTTTGGGAGAAGGGGGCAGGTACATTTCATATGAGTAGCCCTTCTGGTAAGAAAACATTGATTTTTCCCCGGTCATTAATATTTTACATTCCTGAAGACTTTTCAAGCGCCTCACAACGCGACAACGCATCAGAGCGCCCGCGCGGTGCGGGAAGGAGGCGGCGCGCGCGGAGCCGAGCTGCCGGGCCGGGCGCTCGGAGGCGGGAGCGCCGGGGAGCGGGACACGACGGGGCGGCGCCTCCCGGGCCCCGCCGCCCGCCGAGGCGCAGCCCGCCCGCCGGAGCCCGCCTCGTCGTGTCCACAGCGCCCGCAACCGCGTTCCAGCAACCTCCAGCGCCCGCCGCTAACCAAGGAGCCATGTGCTCCATAGCTCTCCTCCCCTGTTCCCAGGATTCACTCCGCTGCGAGCAGGCTACTCCGGTCAGCACGTCTTTGTGCAACCACGGCTTCCGGCTTGCACCTTCTGGCACATGGAATGGAAAAAGCCAAACCACCCCTCTAGCTTTGAGTCATGCGGGGAGCAAATGGCAAGCCAAGCTTTCCCCAAACCACGTCAGAAAGGCCGGTAAACAAGAGCAATTTCCCCAAAGGTGAAGACATTTGTTGGCCTGTATTCCACGCGCGGCCCCGGCAGCAGGTACTGAGCCCGGAGCGGAGCCCTCACCCGACCCTCCCCGGCAGGCAGCGCGCCGGCGACGGGCTGCGGGACGAGGCTCGGGCAGCGGCCGGCCCCGCCGCAGGGCCGCCAGCCAAGGAGGGCCCGCGCGGCACCCAGGAGGTGACCGGGACCCAGGCCGCGGTTATTGCTACCAACCCTTCAGCTGGCTGGGTTCTTAACCCGTTTCTTCCAGGCCAGGCTAACGGCCTGGCTACCATGCGCACTGGAGGGGCCCTTGCTAAGGGTTTTGCTTCCAGAAGGGAAATTGCTTCCATTTGTATCCATCAAGCCCGTGCTATTTGTCCATCCTCCTTAGTCTGATTTAATGGTGGAAGGAGGGGAGCGCAGACGGCAGCGGATGGGTGGAAACACCACTCGCAGCTGAAACGGGCACCCAACTGCGCAGGGAACCGGAGGCAGAGGGGCGGCCCGGGCAGYGCGGCGGCGGCGGCGCTCGGCTCCGGGAGCTCCTGCAGCCGCAATGGGGCCAGGGGAACACTCCCGCGCGGCTCACGGGGCGCGCGAGGCTCGGCCGTGCCGGGACAAGCGCCGTCCCGCGCGCCGCGCCCCGGCAGCGCAGAGCGCCTCTGTTCCGCGCTGAGCGAGGCACGAACGCCCCGTGATGAAGCACGTCCTCACAGGAGATAAGAGGAGGCAAGAGTGAAGAAAAGTAGAGCCACGAACTGCACAAATATTGACAAGGAGATAGAGCGGAGCCAGCAGAAACGAGAGAAAAATTAACCCTGCCATGGGACTCAGCACCAAGGAGGCCAGGCCCAGCCAGCCCGGGGTTTCGGTGCCTGGTTGCCCAGGGCCTACAACACCCACAGGACGGATGTGGAAAACAGGAGCAGCCCTGGCGGAGGCTCCACCAGACGGAGGGCCCAAGCGACAGGCTGAAGGAGGCAGCTCTGCAGGGCCAGAGCAGCCTCTAAAGCTCCTTTTCATTATTTCCAAACACTAGCTGCCCAAGGCTGAGGTCTCAAAATAAGCTCCATAAGCCTCACAAATCAGTGCCGACTGCCTGCGTAATCTAGGAACCCGCTACCAGCCAGCACTGAATAAAGTCACGATCAGCCAAGGAGCTGAACGCGTTTCATCAAAGAGGATAGGAGGTGAACGGAAGAATCTGAAACTATCTCCTTATTTTGTTTTTCAAAAGGCTGATGTGGCACTTGGCATGGAGCTTTTAACAGCTTATACAAGGGATTTGTCACCGCAATGCTTAATTTGGGGTTGCAGCTCCGGAAACAAAGCGGCAAACCCGCTCCCGCTGCTGTGGGCAGGAGAGCCGCCCTGCAGCGGGGCCAGCAACGCGACGGCTCCTGCTCCCGCCTCCGCTCCTGCTCCCATTCCCGCTCCCACTCCCGCTCCGGCCCGGCCGGCTCCCGGGCAGCCCCACGTCTGCTGCCGGGTCTGCGCCGCTCCGCCCGGGCGCGTTTCCAGCGAGCGTTCGAGAGAGCAGGGCAGCAGTTTCTGGTGATAAGGGAGATCCGGGGCACCTTGGTAACACTTACCGCCGGGCCCGGGAAGTGCTGAGCAAAGCACTTTGCAGAACCACAGAACCAGAGCCAAACCGCTGCTGGTAACGAGAAACTGACGGGGAGCAAAGCCGAGCAGTCACCGCGCTAGTGACACGGGTTTCCCACGGAAGGGGCTGGGAACGTGAAGCTGCAGGGAAGCAGCACCGACCCTCCCGGGGCTTCCTCGGGGTCCTGCACGGCTGCGACACCCTCCAACAGGAGGAGGGTGACGGACAATTAACGGCCGGTGAGGCCGAGGCGGCAGGCGGCACGTTAGGGCCAGCAGAGCAGAGATGCCGGTGCCCAGGAAGGGCAGCGCCCCAGGCCCAGCCTGCGCTCCCCAGGGCAGGGGCAGCGCCCGCCGGTGCCATGGAAGCCGCGCGGAAGCGCGCCGCACTTACGCTTCTCGCCGGGCTGCGCCGCGTGGAAGAGCGTGAGGGGCCTCTCGCTGCACGACGGCGCCTTCGACTCCGTGCTCCTCTTGCGCGAGAGCAGCAGCTGCGCGTTGGACGGCGGCTCGGGCACCGTGTTGAATATCTGGTGGAGAACAACGGGCAGGTTCCTCTTGGGCAGCCCCTCGCAAGCGAGCAGGGCTGGCACGAGCAGCTCTGCAAGCAGCGCGGTGCAGCTCCCGCAGCAGCCACGCGTGCCAACAGCACCGGTACCCGCTCGACCGCCACAGCCCGGCGGCTTTGCACCCCTTTCCTCTGCCCCACGCACGACGCTGCTGCGAGGGGGACAAGCCCCGCTTGGCAGCGGGGGGGATGGCAGCTGGGCAACACGGGGAGCCCCGCGAGCCACCGCTGCCGTGCTGAGGCGGGCGGCTCCCCCGGGAGCCTTCCCCGAGGCTCCGCTTCCACGGAACGCAGGAAAGGGCGCCGGGACGGCGACCACCCAGGCCTGGCGGGGGGGCCTCGTGTGACAGCTAAATCCTCGCGAGTGCCCGTGAAAGCTCTGTGCTGATTCCACCAGTCAGTGCTGCAAGGCTTCCGTGCAACCCCATCCATGGCAGCTCCCATGCGCAGAGGGTGACTCCCCTGACGCCTGCTGCATGCTAAATGCAGCTGAAAACACAGCTAACCCCAGCTGAGCGCCGCTCCCCACGGTGCAGTGCAGGCCCTGGGTGCAGGGCAGGTGCAGGGTCCCTCCTGTCCCAAAGCCAGCATCTTTTCCATCAAAACACATCCACATTCAAACTGCATTTCAGCATCGCGTTCTGCTTGGGAAATACAGTGAAACGCATGAAGCAAGCAAAGGCATTGGCTTCATATATAAGTACCAAAAGCATTTACGTGTGAATTTGCTGCAGTGACTTCCCCAGAGCAGCTGGGAACGAGAGCCAAGCTGTGCAGGGCAGCCCCACGATCGGGCGCGGAGACACAACACGAGCTGCTGCCGCCTCCGTCCAGCACCTCCGACACAGCCCACGGCTAAAATTAGCTGCTCGCGGAGCAGGAAAGTCAATAAATAGCCACATTTTAAGAAGCGCCAGTGCTTATTTTGGAGGACTGAGGAGGGAGGAATCGGAGGATTCAGAGAGCCGTCAGATAAATAGTTTACCCAGCACTGGCCTTTGCCAGGACAATCTGCTAGGAGCCCGAAGGGAAAGAGAAAGGGGCTTCTCAGCACTAATAAACGAATACTGGTTCTTCTCCTGCAGAAAGGCCCCAAGTTCGGGCCCTGTGAAACGCCCTCCGTTGCTCTGCTGCCTGCAGGGACAGCACCGCGGCAGCAAACCCATCCCTTAACTCTGCAGCACTTTAATGCAACGGYCTTTCTTCCAGAAGGCTATAAAAATAAAAGCTTTGGAAAATAAAATGGATGGATATCTGCAATTTTCGGAACATTAGATGCTGACACAGACGACACAGTATTTCAGCAGGCCTTTTGGCTAACTTTCCGTTCTGCCATCAGAAATACGGTGCTAAAGGCAAAGGACTCGAGCCAGCCCGGAGGGGGACGATGGGACGGTTGCAGACGCCCCCGAAGCGGCTGCAGGGCCCATCAGCACCGCGGCACCCGGCATGCGAGCGCCAGGAGGGGCTGCTCGCCCGCCTTTACCTTCTCATGGTTTTCTATCAAGATTTCGACGACAATGTTCTGGAACTTGATGTCCATGATGGCCGCGACCGTCTCCTCCTGAGGCCGGAGCAGTGTGGGCCCGAACACCACGCCGAGGTTCGCCACCGTCATCAGGTTCTGCTTGTGGTTGCTCGCCACCCTGCAGAGGAAAGCAGGCGCAGGAGGTGACGCCGACCCCGGGCGCAGGCCCTGCTGCTCGGCTCACACGGCCGGGAGCTCCGGGACAGCTCCGCCGGGTGGAAAAGCACCAGTGCAGCCGTTCCTGCTGTGGGGGAGATCCCAGGGCGGCGAGCTGAGCAACGCTGAGAAACCCCCCGGCCGCTGCGGCCACCAGGGCTCCCGTTGCAAACCCCTCCCAGCAAACGGCTCGAGGCGCCAGCGCTCCAAGCCCTGCTCCAAACAAGCCCGTGGTGCCGGCCCCCGTGGCTCGCGGAGCCGAGCTCACCTCTCCGCTCGCAGTTCCCCGGGCCCGTGCGCAGGGCAGCGGCCAGGCGGCCGTGGGGCTGTGTCCTGGGCGCTCGCTCGGCCTCTCCACCCGCTGCTCTCGCTCAGCCGGCGCTGCAGAGCGCGGCGGACAAGCCCAGGAGCTTGTAGAGGTCCAGACCCCCTCCCAGGTCCATCTGGGCTCGGCTGGACCCCAACACCCACCCAGGGCTTCCCTCGAACTTCTTCAACCTGGAAACTTCTCACTCCATGCCCTGGAGCGGAGCAGCTCCCTGCGGAGCGGCCGGAGAACCGTGCGGAGAGCACGGGGAGGCCGGTGATGCTCTGCCCGCCAGCAGCCGTTTGCTTTGCTCGTGTCCAGGTGCCTTGGGACGGGCCATACGCTGCCGAGATCCATCGACCCAACGTATTCCAGCCGTGCCGCGCTGCCCACCCCCTGCCCAGCACATCCACCAACACCAGGGAACCTCTGCCTTGCAGCCACACCCGCCCTCCGGGAGGCACCCACGGCGCCCCACCGGGACCTGGGGAAGGGCAGCCGGGACTCCCACAGCCAGGAGCGCCCGGGACACTCCGTACAGCAGCCCTAACGATGCCGGGGCGGTAGAGGACAACGCTCGCTTACGAAACCACAACATTGAACTAAATGATCAATGGCCGCTTGGCTCTCGTTACCATCCTCACGCAGTGCACGGCCCTAACGAATCGCGCGGCTGTGGCGAGGGGCCGGCGGGCACTGCTGCTGGTGGCTGCAGATCCCACACACAGGGTGCCCCGGTCGCAGCCCCGGCTCCGTTGCCTCCCGGCTCTGCTGGCTCCCAGCACGGAGCGGGTGGCYGAGCGGATCCACGCCACGAGCCCCGCAGCGAGCGCCATCAGGGCCGCGTTGCCTGGACAGCCCATAATGACGGGCACAAGCAAGCACAACCGCACACCGAGAGCCAGCGGCCAGGCGGGCGCGGGGCCGCGTCCCTCCTCCCCGCACGGCGTGAGGCTCCCGCGCTCCCCGCAGCAAGGAGAGCCGCCGTGGGAGCCCGCCCAGCAGCGAGCCGGCTCCCGCCCCGCAAAGAGCCCCACGCCAGGAGCCTCACTGAGGCTCCCGCAGGTGCCAAGGCCTCTCCAAGGAGCAGGGTGGACGGGGAGGGCAGGGATAGTGAGGGACAGGGAGGGACAAGGACATGGAGCACCACGGCAGGGAGGCCGCCCGCAGCAGCCCTCCACGCTTCCACTCTCTGAACACGAATCAAAGGCTTCCATGGCAACTGGCGGGAGCAGGAAGGAGGTGGGAAATTACAGGTCAGCTGCGCCATTGAAAGCAGAGGACTCGCTCGGCTCCTCTGCCCTCCAGAAGTCTCAAGGCGACCTGCGAGCGCGGGATGCCCAGGGCGCAGGGCTGCGCGGCGGGGCCCACGAACAGGGATGGGGCCCAGGAGGCCAGGGATGCTCCGAGCGCCCGCGGCACTGTCGGTAGCGCGGAGCACCAAGGGTCTGCGAGACCCCGCGGGCACCGCGCTGCCCGTCCTCCCGCTTCTCCTCCGGCACCGGCTCCCGTTGTGCTCACACGTGGGTTTCCAGTCGAGCAGATATGAGTCAACACCATGCACACAAACAGGGAAACTTCTCTGCCACTATTGACTCTCAGAGGAAGTGGAAATGGAGAGAAAAGCACGTCAGTCATGTACATACTTTGCCAAGTGGTTCATGAGCAATTGCAGCATCTGCCTGTTCTTCTCAGGGAGCCGATGCACCAGGCTGTGGATCTCGGACACCCTGGACTCCTGGTTCTCCAGTTCTGCATGGGAAATCAAGGGTCAGTTATCTCTGCTAGAGGGTTAATATTATAGAAAAAAACCATACAAGCCCAGAGGTAGACACCTGGGGACCCAGGACTTCCGCCTCCGGGGGGCTGCTCCTGGCAGCACTTTTTCCCTTTTTCAGCTCTGGTCAGTCGCTTTACAAAGCAACCGGGCAAAGGCTGACGCACAAGCTGGTAGCAGAGCCCGTGTGGCGGGAGACCAGGCTGCTGCCTTGCCGCCCCCCTGCCCTGCCCTGCCCTGCCCTGCCGCGCAGCCCCTCGGGCGGGCGGGCGGGCGCTGCGGGGCACTCCCCGCACGGCGCCGGGCAGGGCCAGCACACGGACCGCAGCTGCGGAGGTCGGGCCTGGACCGCGTCCAAGAGCCATGTCTGAACAAAACCCGCTCCTCCGGCGAGACGAGGGCTAACAAACAAGCGGCAGCTACTGCCGTCACTCGTCCCTCCCCTGCCCCTGCAGCACCGACGCCTCCTTTCTACCCAGTGCAGCCCAAAGAGCCCCGGTCCCTCGGTCTCATTCTGCCCTCCCGGCTCTGCAACCAGTGGGGAAAGCAGAGGGCAGAGGCAGTGAGCAGCCACGTGCACACTGTGCCTCTCTCCTGCAGACAGCACAGGCATCAGACTACTCACTCGCTGCTTTGATGAAGCTTCTTTGAAACTGGTACATCATGAGCGGCCCTGGGAGCATCCTGGAATGAAGAAAGAAAAAAGGTGACATGAACAAAATACATCTGAGCAAAAGAATCCACAAAATCACAGAAACATCACTTTGCCATCACCATAACTTCAGCTCCGCTTTTTAAAAATGCAGAACTAAGCAACAGCGACTCTGCAAACTAATTTCTCTCATCAGGAGGAGTAAGATATACTGAGGGAGCTTCGATTTATCCTTCCTTCCGTTCCTGGTCCACCCTCAATTCCTCTGGAATTCCAGCTCTGCTTCAGAAACACTGTGCAAGCTCGTGATTCTCAAGTGAGTTTAAAAATAAATTAAAAAAAGAAACAAACCTAGTCATAAAACTCCAGCAATTGCTGCTTCCATTAAATTCCCCCTTCTCCCTGCTGCTTCCAGACCCCTTCAATGTGACGGCTTGGTAAACTTAAACAGATTTAAGAGGGAGAGAAGGAAGGCTGTTTCGTGTTAACGCTGACCATGTTGTGGAGCCTGGAGGTGCCTCTGCGAGCTCCCCCTGCACCTGCACATGCAGCCGCTCTGCCCTGCTCAGCCCTGGCCCCCCGGCTCTGTCCCCTTTCCTCCTCCTCCTCCTCGGCCGTGTGACCCACTGAGTGGCTCCTCCACTGGCTTTTCTCACTGCCTTGCGAGCAGCTCAGGCTCTGGAGCAAAGGTTGCCAATCAGGCAAAATTATGTAGCGTTTTGTGATTTTCTAGGCTGAGATCCATGACGCTAATTATATTCATCACCCTAATTGGATTTAGCTCCTCTCTTGCTCTCTCTCTCTCGAAAAACCAAAACAAAACACCCAGAACAGCAGCCGAAAGCAAAAGCTGCAGCCACAGCAGGTAGCAGCATGTTGGGGATAACAGAGCGCCGACGGCTGCCAACAAACGAGCGTTTCTGGAAGATAACCCGGGACGATAACGGCACCGGGCTGCACAAGCAGCGCCGGCTGCAGCAAAGCTCAGCGCAGCRCCGGCCCCTGCGGGGACGGTACCGAGCGCAGGGGCCGCGGCGGGCRCTCCCAAACCAGGGACGCAGCACGGACCCAGCGGCGAGCTCAGCGCGTTGCCCTTCTCCCGCTCGGCTAGGCCGCAGGGGGAGGAAAGGGCGGGATGCTCCGTGCCAGGCGGGTCGCCCGCCGCGAGCTGTCCCTCACCTCAGGTAGGTTTTCAGCGCGCTCGTTATGGTCTTTATCTCCCACTCCGCACAGATCTCCGTCTCCGTTTCTGTGGCTGCCTTGGGATCTACGGAAAGGAACAGAAGCGAGTGAGCCAAAGCCGAGGAAACCCGGCGGCAGCGGTGGCAGCACACCGGGCAGGTCTCCATGCCCGGTCTTGCTGGTGCCTCCAGAGCCCTCGGACCACGAGGGGATCCCCAGGCTGCTGCTGCTATSCGGCTGCACCCGGGACCAGGGCCAGGCCACAAGGATTCACTTGCATGGACCAACACAGCTCCTAAGAGCGGATCCTGCAGACACCCCGCACCGGCAGCGCCGCGGGCGCTCTGTTCTGTCACCCGCCCTGTAACGCGCTCCCGAATTTGAAAGCAAAAGGTAAACACCGTTCAATTTTACACCCAATTAAAAGGATGCACTGAATGAGAGTTACGATCTCCCTGAGGGCAAAGGGGCTCCTTTAATTAAAAACAAAAAGACATCAAGAGAAGCCCTTGAAAAAGTAAACAATTTAAAAACTGTACATTCACACAGAGTTCTCACCTGCCTCTCACGCTAATCGCACCAATGAAGAGCATCCTCCCCTGCAACGCCAGCGCAACCTCCCACCGCGCTGCTAACCCGCTACACAGAAATCTGGCACAGCGAAAAACACATATACGTGTACACCTAACACACAATACGCATCCATATATACCCCATATACGCGTGCTAAGTTTGTAGCAGCGAGGCCTTGGGGGCAGGTGAGCGCGCAGCTCCGGCGCGGCCGCCGCCGCCGTCCCGCGGGCCACGCGGCACTCGGGAGCGCCCGGGGGTGCTGGGTGCCCCGCGTCCCACCCGCTCAGCAAGGACAAGCCTGCGCACCAACGGCTGCACAGGCGGAACGGGCCCCGCGCTAGGGCCAAGCTGAAGGAATCGGCGGGGCTGCTTCGCTCTCTGCTGCAGGGGACGTCTCAGGGGAGAGGCCACTTGGCCAGTCTTGGCTCCTGCGGGAATTCCTCACAGTTCCTGCGGGAATTCCTGTGGGAATTCCTCGTGGTTCCTGCGGGAATTCCCTCTCCTGCCAAGCTCCTGCCCATTCTGCCACAGGAAACGGGAGTTGTGCAGGAGCGTGGCCGGGACGAGGTGCGCGGCCGGGACGAGGTGCGCCGGGGCCAGCCCGCGCCGTGCCCGAGGCCTTGGCGGCAGCGTCACTTACAGCGCTCGCTGCAACCTGATCTTTCTGCCATTTAGACAGTATGTGAATCGCTGTCGCTGCCCACATTCACTTCTAAATATAAGGAAACCTGAAGTTGTGAGCAAAATGTGTCGCCTCCACTCAGGGGCTTTCGCTGCGAGCAGGGAGCGTGGAAGCAGACGGTGCTTCTGCTCGCAAGGCCCCCGACGCCGCAGGAGGGGACAGGGTGACAGTGAGCAGCGCCGCTCGCCGCTCCGCACAGGCACCCGGCGCCAGGGCCGCCCGGCGCAGCCTGTTTTGGTCAGCACTGCCCTTTGCGCATCGCTCATGCGCTGCCGTCCAAACGCGCGCACCACGAGACCGCGCCAGCCGCGCGGCCGGGACCCGCTCACGTGCTCCAGGGCCCGGCCCAAGCTCGTGCTAATACAAGAAAGTCAGTCACCAGCTCTTGTGACTGCAGAGAACTTTCCAAACGCCAGCACAGAAGTGATGCAGAGATGTCCCCTTGCGTCAGCTGGGAGTCTGGAAGGGTGATTTAGAGCATTACCCTTCTGCTGCCGAGGAGCCCCGCAGCATTATCAATTTTACATAGGTTAATGCTGACAGCCTAAGAGCCACCAGGGCGCTGCTCAAGTTGTGCTCTGCCGGCGGAAAGAGACGGCGGCCGTGGAAGAGCAGGGCAAAGAGCCTGGGAGCGACGTGTGGTGGATGAAAACTTGCTGCAAGGGGAAGGAGCCCTGGCACCTTGTGCTGCGCGGAAAGGGCAGCTGCACAGGGCAGGGATGCTAAGAAGCAACCGGAGAAGAGAGGAAAGGGAAGGGAAGGGAACAGCGCAGATGTCCCTCACTTGTCCCAGGCAGCAGCGCCCGCTCGGAGGGTGTGAACAAGCAGCCGAGCGCTTCCCTCCTCCCGGGGCACTCGGCTGGCAGGGGCGGGGAGGCTGCTGGTGCCCTGCTCAGTGCCCGGCCCTGCCGCAGCTGACCCGGCGCTGCCTCTTGTCCCCAGGCCCGCGGGATCCGCTGCCCCGGGTCTCGGCACAGCAAAGGGCCTGAGCAAGGCTGTGCTAGACAGGCAGAACATCCAAGGGGGTACCTAGAGCCGCAGGCAGTGTGCAACGAAGAGAAAATAATCCAGAGGTATCCTGGGAGCAATGTGGCAGGGATGAGGTGAAAATCCAAGGCTTTTGGCTCTTATTTCTTTGAAGACTTCAGTCTGCGCTCAGGAGGGCTGCCCAGGACGGCTCCAGCAGCCCTTGCCGAGGTAACGGGCCACGTGGGTCCTCCCTGTCCCCAGCCMGCGGTGCCTCTGGCAGGCCGGGCTCCTTAGAGCACCTTGGCCATGAGGAGGCTCCGGGACAAGAGCCCCCGTCCTCGCCTCGCTGGGCTTCAGAGCTGCACCTCTGCTTGCCTTTAGCTGGCGCAGGACACTCACCCATCAGGATACTCAACAGCTTCTGAACTCGGGAGTTCACTCCGACGATTCGGTAGAGCCCCTGCTCATTGATCCCTGCGGAAAACAAGGAGCTCATGAGCACACTAACATTGCTTTCATTTCTTYGGCCTCCCTAATGCAGCAACAACTAAAGTCTCTCACCAACTCCATACTAACTCTTCTCCCAGCTATTCTAGAAGAGGGCAGCATGTGGGTTTGACGTCAGAGCCTTCATGCGTTCATTATAAGCACTGCCCGGCTCAGCTCAGTCATCAGAGCCCCAGGCCACGTTCTTGCCATGCCACCCACGAGCAAGGAGCACGGCCACACTCAGCACTGGAGGCAGCTCTGGAAGAAGGTCCAGGCTGAGGTCTGAGCCTCCTTGAGTCCTTCACGAGGGCCTGGAACAACAAGGCCTTGAACAAAATATTATTATTCTTGTGGCACTGTGAACGACAGAAAGTCTAGACCTCTTTGCTACAGCTGACAACAGCCAGAGGACTTAAGCCCTCTGTCCCCCAAAGCTCCTCTGACTTAGGAATGCCAAACCTGGCAGCTCCAGCTCGCTCTGTTTCCCCTAGTAATTGTATTTGCCTTGTTTGCTTGCTGGTCTCATCTACCGCTCTGCTTTTTGTATTTATTTCTTTGTTCCCATATGGCTTTTAAACCGTGACCTGGATGTTGCAGGAAGTTGTGAGCAGCATGAAAATCTCAGACCGCTGCCCACAGCCACCGTGGCTCCCTGACGCCGAGAGCGGCTCCCAGGAGGGCCCCCCACCACGGAGCCCGCAGCACCCCACGGCACCRCGGGCAGGGGGACGAGGCCAGCAAGGGCGGCTGACAAACACGGGCAGTCAGACCTCGACTCAGCTGGAGGCTGCTCGCAGGGCCTGTCCTTTACCCCCTCGTGCGAGCGCAGGTAACAGCTCTCACAGCCCGTCTGCATCCACACCGTAGGCGCTGCCTTGGCAGGCAGCTCGGGCAGCACCGCCGTGCACGCTGCTTATCCTCGCACCGGAGGGGCAGAGCCTGCGCAGGCCTCGTCCCGGGACACGCGCACACGGAGCGCACACYCCTCCCTCCCCGCCTCCCGAGCGCCCCGCATGCAGTTCCCCAGCCCGGCTGCTCCTGGTGTGTGTTTGACCACCGGAGCYCGGGCTGCGTGGCCAGGGCCGCCCCGGGCCAGGCGCTCGGCTCCAACGACGCGCCCACGCTGGCGACGGGAGCAGGAGCCGCGACGCCTCCCCGGCAGCACAGCCGGCACAGGGCCCTACCTCTGCTTTCCACAGCATGGATGCACTTCCTGATGATGCTGAAGCCGATATTATCCAGCTGGGCAGCTGCAAGGGAAGCGCGAGAGCGGTGAGAAGGGYGAGCACGGGAGGCTCCGCTCACCCCGCGGGCATCGCACACGCACGGAGCCGCAGCACGTGCCGAGCCAGCGAGTCACGAGCCGCAGCACATGCTGAGCCACAGCAAGCCGCGAGCTGCAGCATGCACCAAGCGGTCACAGGGCTGCGAGCGCGAGAGCAAGCGGGCGCCGGGGGCAGAACCGTGCCGCCCGCTCCCGGCACGGGGCCGGGCCGCAGGACAGCTGCCCGCACGGCCCCGCTGCAAGAGCGGGCGGCAGCGCCCCAGCCGTCTGCAGGTTCAAAATCTCAGCATTGGCTCAAGGGGGGACAACCGGAGAGCAGGTGCCAGGCGGTGGCAATGGGGCTGCTTGGAGCAAGGAGACTCACCGGCATGGCTGGCCCTCAGATCCCTGAACAGCAGGGCACGAGCAGCCTGCCTGCTCGAGCGCCAGACAAGCCCCCAGAGCTGCACCGTTAACCACRGAGCGCTGTGCCGGGGAGCGGGCTGCGGCTCGGCCGACCAGGACCAGCTCGTCACTCCAGCTTTGCTCCGTGCTGGCCCCAACCCCGATCTCCCGCTATCCCGGCACTGCCCAGACCTACGCTTCAGTATCCCAGCTCTCCATCGGGCACTGTTAAGTGCCAACCCTTTCTGCTAGCTCCAGGTTTCACCCCATTCCTCCCATTTCAAGGGTGCTGGAGGTTAAGAAGGTGCCGCTCGCACATGGGCTCCGGCTGCCGAGCGCAGAACCGCAGCTCCGGCCAAGGCCTTCGGATGCCACAGCCGGCAAGAAACAGGAGCAGCCTCTCCGGATGGAAAGGACCGAGCATAATCCTCCCAAGCAGATGAATAAGCCCTTCAACTCGTTGCTGAGCTCTAGATCAGGAAAGGTCAGGGATTTATTTGCAGGAGTTATATCCAGAAATAATATCTGATCAAATATCCAAACTGCCTTTATTCATCCTTTAATTTAACTTTTAATGAGCCTCATAAAAGCCTGATTTCTCTGCTCCCACCAGCAGCTTCTATCCTGTTCATTTAGCCACCATTGTGGTCCAGCACTGGCACAGCCCACACCGACCTGCCCCTGCCCCGAGCCCCACRCCTGCCCCACGTGGCACAACGGGGCCTGGCCCTGCGCTCGGACAGTCCCCAGTCACTGTCGGTGTTAATGCCCACGGTCACAGCGAGGGGCGAGGCAAGAGCAGCCCCCGAGGGCGCGGAGCAGGGCCGGGCAGTGCCGTGCTGTGCAAACACCCCCTCAGCAGAGCGCCGTCTAGCGCGGTGCTCCTCGTGCTCCTGAGCTGCTCCCAGCATAGTCTATTTTTGCCTGGTAGATTATTTCCATTTAATCCACTAAACCCTTTGCTTCATGCTGATATGGCACGGCAGAGCATGGGTAAGGGGGAACGGTGGCCGAGTGAGCTCCGCTCCGCCTTGGCAACCTTGCTGCTCCAGATGTGCGAGCGGGGCTCAGGCAAGGYGAGGCGGAACCTGGCCCTTTGCACACTCCGTTCTCCATCCTTGTGCAGCGGAATGAAGTGCCAGGATTGCTGTGAACCACAGCAATGGCTATCGTGGGACTGAGCCAAAGAGGAGTGGGGAAATGAGGAGCTGGATCTTGTTGCAAGTCTTGGGCTACCAGTGAGGTGCCAAGATGCTGGGAGTGAAGCGCCCTGCGGAAGGATCTTGGCCACCAAGACAAGAGAGACGCAGAGCAGGGAGACCAGAAACACAAGGTCCATGCAGAGCTTATCAAAATAAAGAGTTTTCCATGAGGTCCTGAAGTAACCGGGGGATCAAGTGGGTATGGAGATGGAAACACGGAGTTCACCTGTGCTTGTCCACGCAACAAGCGCAAGTGGCCCAGGGGTCACTGTCAGAGAGCAGGGCAAGTCCCCTCGGGGTGCTCACCAGAGCACCCGAACTCGTTCGTGCCAGCAGCTTCCCGGCCCTCATTCCCTCAGAACCCACCACTCCGCACCGCTCCCCCTCGCTCCCAAAGAAGATTAAGATAAACCACCCTGCAGGCTGGTGGCCATCTGGCCGCACAGCAGGATGCAAGATCCAAAAGCTCTGTCAAATTAGACAGTGGCCAAAAAGCAGGGCTTGCTCCAGCATTCGGAGTCTCCTGCAGACTAATAGACATAAGAGCAGGAAGCAGAGCTCTATAGGTTTGCAGGGTCAGGAATTGCATCCGGACTCACTTCCATCACGCTCATTTTGAGTCCTTATAGGAAGCTTCTGCATCAAAGACGACGTGGCAGAGCGCCAGGCACGGAGGCGCTCCCGCTCGCTGCCATGCGCTCCCCATGCAGGAGCACCCTAGAGCTGCAGGAGCACCCCGGAGCTGCAGGAGCAGCCCGTGCTGCACGGCAGCAGCCGCTCAAGCGGCTCTCCCGGCCCGTGCCGAGGGCTCCCCGCGCTCCGGAGGCCCGGCCGCAGCTCCCCGCTGCCCAGCACCCGCGCGGGCGGCCGYGCTGCCCCGCTCTGCACGGACACGGGTACTCACTGCCTTCGCTCTGGCTGTCCTTGTTCGAGTTGTACACCTGCAAAACACAAGGAGAAGGTCTCGTGAAGGCCCTGCCTTCTGGGGTGGCTCTGCAGGTGCCGCCAGCCACAGCTCCGGRCTCGGCCACAGGCTTCTCGGCCAGGGCGCTTTGCACTGGGTATGGCCAAAATCCCGCTTGCCCCAAGACACTTTAGTCCCAGTGGCAGCTCCTGGCCTTGGGGACCCACTGGAGGGGACAGGGCAGCTGGCGGTGACTCCCCACTCCCGGGACGCCCTCCCGACACTCCACAGCGGCTCACGAGATGCAGGACTAAATATCCAAGTGGATGGTTGGGGTAAGGGGTGAACCACCGAGGCAGGCCAGGGCTCTGGGAGCTCCAGGGCCTCCTCTGCTGTCCCCTCTTGTCCCCAGCAGCAAGGACCCGTCCCCAGGCTTCAGAGCGAGCACGGTGCTGCAGGGGGAAACCTGCTCGCCCACAGAGCCCTTCTTCCCCTTTCGCTAATTGAACCAATAACGAGGCTGTTAATCATCAGAGATCGTCCTTAAAAAAGAAATAAAAGGAAAATGACGGGCAGGAAGGGCCACGTCCTTAAGCCACGAAGTGCCAAGTCTGCAGCCAAGGGCCAGAGGAGACGTCACGACCAGGTCAGCTACAAAACAAGGAGATTCTGTCATGCCACATCCATCTTACTAAGGACAAGCCTTTCCTCCCCTGCCGGAGCGTTAATCCATTAGCACTGCTCCAACACCAAGGTTTAACCAAGTCCCACTTCTGCGACGTCCTTCCATTTCCAAGAAAACACGACTGGCACAGACAGGCCCTCCTCCTGTGCCAGCCCGGGCCTCCCAAGAGTCCGAGGAGTCTCCCAGGCCGAAGCAAGCCCCGTGTGCACAAGAGCCTGACACAAGGGCAGCTGCTCCCAAAGAGCAGCAGAGCGAGGGCCACATCCCTGCGCCGCCGCGTGGCCCCACCAAGGAGACGAGAGCGGCAAGCGGCCCGGCTCGCGCGGCACTTCGCACGCAGCACACCGCCCGTTCACACTATCAATTAAGCAAAACGGCAAGGGATGCGGCTGCTGGGACGTGCAAAGATTTGACAGCGCTGGCTACATTTTAAACAAGCCAGCGTCAAAAGTACCTAAGTTACTTAAATGATTTGGGGGAGATTTTCAGTTTCGCTATCATTTCAAGGAGAAGCTGGAACTGAGCGGAGCCATATGTCAGCACGACAGAAAAAGGAGCGTGGTTATTAGATATGTGTGTTTGCTGGTGCACAAGCATATGAACCATTCGTCTGTTGTTAAAACACTCTGGAGGAAACGCATCTCCATCCAAAAAGCTTCTCATCAAACACAGAGCTGCTTTCGCCTTCCGCCGTTATTCCATGGGAAGCACTAGGGAACGTGGCAGGCCGGGAGCACCATGCCGGCATCCCGCCCCGCGCGGCTGCACCGGCACGGCCAGGGCAGCTTCTCCGGGAAGCTGCACAGCCAACAGGGACAAACACACCCACTGAAAGCAAATACATAAACTGAAAGCAAACTCTGCAGACCTTGATGCCTTCATGTCCTAAACCCCCACTATAGATGGTCTAAAGCCCAGAACAAAATATCTGCTTCAGTGGAAGCTCCTTCTGCTCCACTCCCGCAGCATCATTTCCATTTGGAGCACGGATCAAAGCTTTTGTGACCCGTATTTAGAAAAATGTCTGTGATCCATCTGCAAGTAAAGCAGAAGTTTAAGAAAACAGCCTTGCAGAAATTCCAGATTTATGATCATTTTGAAGATTTCCTACAAAGTTAAACTAAAACACCCCTGGAGAACACTTGTACTGCGTTCAATTATTGACTCAATATTTAAAACAACTTGACACAGGAAAAATCAACCCGTCGGATGAAACCTCCACCGAAGGGGCACTAGGGCGCGCAGGGGACGCAATTCCAGACGCACTTCCCAACCTGGGCAGGCAGAGCCGCCCCATTCCAGCCGGGGATCCACTTCCCACCCCGGCCCTGCTCTTCCCGATATTTGCGCCTCCGGCACCGCGTGCAGGCAGAGAGCCCGGGGTGTCCCAGCCCTTGGCACCAGACCCTGCCCCAGGGGCTGGGCGGGGGGAAGCGGCTCTTTGGGCCGGGGTGACCGTGATGAGCGCGAAGCTGTGACCCCCGGGGCACTGCAGCCCGCGTTGCCATCCCCATTCCGTTTGGGCAGGAAACCCACTGCGGCCTCCTGCTCCCTGCCCTGCCCTGGAGGCCTCGTCCCGGCCTCCTCGTCCTGTGCTGGGACTTACCCTTGCGCCCAGACTAAGCTCAGAGCGGAGCCTCCCCGCGCGCCCGCCGGCTCTCAGAGCGGTGAGCAAGGAAACGCTGCAACATTATGCAATTTCCCAGTGATTCATAGTCAGAAATCCTCAAAACAGCCACAAACGAGTTTTTCAACTTTCAGCTCAGAAGAGGCAGCAGCCAAAAGTGTATAAATAGAAACCATTAATGCCCTTGTAAGTGGCAGCGTGGCCAGCGTGCCAGTGCAGGGCAGGTGCCAGGGCACGGGCAGGGCCTGTGCCGCCCTCCCCACCGCCCACGGCCTTCCAAACACCAAAGCGGAACGGCGGAAAAGCAGCGCAGGCACCGGCCACAGGGTTTACTAGGACCAGACCTAGGGCAGCCAGGTCCATCCCGGGGCGCCTGACCCCAACACCGTGCCAAGAGCTGGGAGCCTCCATAGGGAAAAGGCTTGTGCAAGTTACCCCGAAAGGTGGGCGGAGGGATCTGCTCCAGGGGGCTGCTCCGTGCGCGGGTGCTCGGAGGGGCCGGCACAGACGGTGCCCTCGGCTCGCTTGGCGCTTCGGCAGCGCCCCAAAACCACCCCGACGTCCTGCAGCGAAGGCGCTGCGCCTGACAGCGAGTCCTGCTTGCCCATCACGGCAGCTCGGAAAGGATTGCAAGACAGCAAAACCTCAGTGAATTATTTAGCACCTCTTCAGTTTAAAAGGCAGTAAACATGACTTTGTTTCCCCTGCCAAACACTCCATTATTTCACCGCAATTCAGGAGGAAATGAGAGCAAGTGATAAAGTCGCATTTCCCCGCCGGCTTCGGCGGCAGGTTTTCGGAGCGTGAGCAGCGCAAGGAGGCACCCACTGATCTCCCAGACACCAGGTCCCCCTTGCCCCTCTGCGACGCGCCAGCCCTTGTGCAGCCTGGACACTGCCCGGGGCCTTTCCGACCTCTGCTCCGGGCAGAAAACCTGATTCCTGGTGGGACGGGCAGCCTGGGGCAACCAGCCCGGTGCCGGTGGCTGCCGTGTGAGCCCCGGCCAGGTCTTGTGCTCGGCTTCGCCTGCAAAGGAGCCCAGAGGGAGCAGGATGCCCAGAGCCCACGGGGCACCGCACCGCGGGCCGGGCGCTTGGGCGAGGGCGCCCGGGGCCAGCGCTGCCTCCCTGCTCCTTCCTCCCTGCAGCCGCGCGGAGCTCACGAGCCGGGAGCCTCAGCTCCATCAGAAGAGGGGAGGGGAATAAAGGAAGGGAAATGAAGGAAGGGAACAGTGCCGAGAGCCGCTCTGCGGTGCGGGGCTCCTTCCCATGCCCAGGCCCTGGCACGTGGCGCTCGCGGGCATCCCCGGGCCGTGCGCAGCATGGAGCTCAGTGCCCTGGTGCCACCCGAGCCAGCCCCACAACGCCCTCCCCACCGATCCCCGTGGCCCCAGCGGGGACGCCCCCAGCCAGGCCGCCCGGTGAAGCCGCCACTGCTCGGAGCCCAGCGCGGAGCAGGGAGAGGAGCCGTGGAGGGGCAACTGGAAGGGCAAAACATCCCCGGGGCTGGAGCCAGGCAGGCCGGGCCGCCCCTGCCCCTCGCAGCTGCCCTCACGGAAGCCCTTCAAGTTAATTTATTCTTTGAACGAGCCCAAACGACAGGAATGCCGAGGCTGAAAGCTCTGGATCGAGTTCAAAAGACATCATTTCCACTGGGAAATTAATCTCTCACCATTCGGTATAATTAGACAAGGCAAATGAAAAACAATTTTGGAGCGAATTCCCAGCAGCAAGACGTGGGGTGGGGGCGGCTGCAAGAACACGCTCGGCTCTGCTCCGTGTGTCCATTCCCGGACGGAGCGCAGAGTGGGCAGGATGAGGCCCCACGCTGCTGGACACATCCCAGCCCATCCCACGGGATGTGGCTCCAGGGCAGACAGGAATCGGTGCTGGGCGGTTATCAGGGACACAGGGGACAGGACGATCCCCGAGGAGCAGTGCTCCCAGAGGCCCCGGCCTGGAGAATGCACTTGAGCCGGCGCTCGTTTTCCCTAGGGCCTCTTTCACTTTGGAACCTGGGAATGCGCTTCCCAAGCTGCTGGTTTCACACAATTCCCAAACTACACTGGAAGCCAAAGCCCAAGCAAAGGGAAGCGAAACCCGGTGCAGGACGATGCCTGTCCCAGCGCCCGGGCAGCGCGGCTGCTGCCGGGCACCAGTGCGATGAGCGGGCTGGTCTCAGCTTGCCCTCTAGCGGCAGCCTCATCTCGTGCTGCGCAGGAGCTGCGGGCTGCAGCCGCAGCCGCTCGCTCGGTGTCAGCACCGTGCTCGTAGCCCCCGACCGCGGGCACCGGGCATGGGGCAGGGCGAGCGCGGCCGCAGCGGGAGCCCCAGCATCCCCCGACAGCCCAAGCACCACCCAAGAGCCTCCGCGGCTCCTCCACGAGCGGCTCAAAGTGCTCCAGAGCCGGCGGCAGAGCCCAGCGCTGGCAGTGGCACCGCCTGCTCCAGCCAGAGCGTCCCTGGGACGTGAGGGTCCCCCTGCCCATCGGGTGCTGCGTCCAGCTTCACCCACGCCGGAACGCGGCCACACGAGCGGAGCTGGGGCCACGCGGAGCAAGCGCCCACAGAGCGGCGCTGCGAGCGCACCCGGACAGCCTGGGAGCCGCGCTGTGTCCCGGGACCCCGCGGTGCCTGCACGCACTGCGGCACCCGCCGCGCTCGCTCCGGCACGGAGCGGACACCGCGTCCCAGGGCACCAGCTGCTCCCACGGGCTCCACTGTTCCTCCTCCCGCCCTGCCACGCTCGCGGCTGCTCCATCACCAGACTCCATCACCGACCCGCAGCACAGGGTGCTGGAGGGACCCACTCAGAGCCGGAGCTCTCCCGAGTGCATAAATGGGAAAAGCCCTGGGAACGGGCCCGCGTGGCTTCGGCACGGCAGGAGCAGCACGGGAATGCCGCAGCTACGGATAAGGAGCGGGGCCTGAGCACGTGGGTCAGCCTGAAGGTCAGTGCGGGCGCCAGGCGCTGCAGCAGCCTTAGGAGGGGACGCAGCAGCCCTGGGGGATGCAGCAGCCCTGGGAGGCACTGCAGCCCTAGGAGGTGCCACAGCAACCCCAGGGGACGCAGTAGCCCCGGGGGATGCAGGAGCAGCCCCAGGGGCCGCGGCGCAGCTCCCTGCCCGCTCCCATGCTGCGCTCGCCCTGCGGCACCGCGCAGGCAGCGGCGTGTTTGTGCTGGCTCCGTCTGCCCTTCCTCCGCACCTCCGAACGACCCGAGCGCGGCAGACACAGTATTACCTCCAAATATTTAACCAAGGGATTAGAGCGCTCGCCTGGCAGTGGGCGCGGGCCACCCCATGGGTGCACTCTCGCTGCGGCTGGCAGGGCCCGCGCGCCGCCCCGCGCCAGGGACGGCTCTGCAGCGCCTCCCAGGTGCCCGCTCCTGCTCACCGGCTCCCGGCCGTCCATCGCCTCCATCCACAGGCGCCGGTCCTCCTCGGAGAGCGCCTGCATCGTGATCACACCCGGCCTGCAGAGACAAGGGGCAGCGCGTCAGGGCGCGAGCGGCAGCGGCGAGACCCAGACCCTGGAGAGGGACGGCGGGACGGCCAAGGGGGACGACGACCGTGCTCCTGGCCGAGCCAGCAGCCCAGGCGCCTCCTCCCCGGCCTCACCAGCACCCCCAGCAGCTCCTGTGGCGGGCAGGACCTGCTGCTTGCACAGAACCCAGCCCGGGCATCGGCTCCAGCCGCAGCGAGACGGCCCGGGGAGCAGCAGGGCTGCGGCTCCTGCCTCGTCCGCTTGCTCCAGTTCTGCCCTGTCCCTCCAAGGACGTTCCAGGCGCGTTGGCAGCAAGGGGAGCGCAGGGACGGCCGCAGCAGGTTGCACCAGCAGCAGCGTGCGCCCGAGCTCGTGTCCAAGCACACCACCCGGAACGCCGCGGATCTCCGCTAATCCCATCGGTGAGTCAGTCCGTGCTCACCAGCTTAGCGGTTTGGAAGTTTACCCATTTTGAAGGGAAGAGGAAACCACTTAACCAGCAGCCCTTCAAGGAGGACAACGCTCTGCATCCAAGGGCAGGCGCTCCCGAGGCACGGAGCGAGGCTGCCCGTGGTGCGGGAACACGGCGGGGCGGCAGGGCCGGCGGTGCCGAGGAAGCTCCGGAGGACTCCGGCACCGGGCGGCTTTTCCTGGCGGAGCGCAGACCCCGCGGCGCTCTTGCCAAGCTAGAGCTTCACAACAGGTTCAAGGAACCGTTCCCCAATGGAACAGGAATCCCGGCTGGACGGCGCTGGCAAGGCCCGGCGGTGCCAGGGAGGTGGGCAAGAGGGCAATACGGGGCTGTGCATGCCCAGAACGGGCCCGGGACCCAACCTCCTTCCCGTGGAGCCAGGGCCTGGCCACGACTCACACCGCGGGCCCCAAAACAGCTCTGCCTTGTCCAGGGGGCTCGGAAGAGACAAGCGCGGGAAACTTGGCCATGGGGAGGAAGGGATCATGAAGGGAAGGGATGTGCAGGCGCCAAAGGCCAGGCACAGCCCCGCAAACGAGGCGTGCGAACGCCTATCTTCAACATCTAATCTGAAAATTAAAGAGATTTTTCCACACAGGAAATTTGAGTTTTCTTACTATGTCACCTTCTCTGCACGGCAGCCTGTGTTTCCGAGGCTGTGACTAAGCAGGCCGAGAAAATGAGAAAGCCTGACGGCTTTTTCTGCTTCCAGGAAACAAACAGACACCCAAGGCACCAGAAGCAGATAAGAACTTCCAACTGCTGCAGCCCCTATCAGGCCGAGATGCCCTGAACGGTGCAAGGCGCAGCGCGCCGAGCAGCCCGGAGCCGCGCGGGCCGGGAGCGCCGCGGCTGCCACCGCCCGGCGGCGGCGCACACTGCTCCTGCCCGTCCCTGCGGCCCGTGCCAAGGGACAGCGCCACCCGAGTGTCCCCAGCAGGAGAGCCCAGCGCCAGCACAAATCCTTCTGCTCTAACCCCATTTCCCCGCTAGCTGGGGGAGCGCCGGGAGCACCCTCAGGGCACTGTCCCCACCAGGTCACCATGCGCCCACAGCACAGGGCTCTCCTGGGGACACCAATTTTTGCCTTCAAGTTGCAAAGGGAAAGAAGGAGAAGGTTGTTGCAAGCTGAAGCAGAGCACACGTGTGGGGCAGACGACCGTCAGCATACGAGGGCACCTGGCTGGAGGCACAGGTAGAAGTTCATGGCCACAGAGTGCTGGTTTTGCCCAAAGGGCAAGGCAAATTCCCCTGGAACTGCAGGGGAGCGCTCCGGGAAGCAGCCCGCAGGGAGCCTGCAGGACAGACGTGCCCCCGAGCCACGACGCCCTCCCGCCCGCTCACCGGTCCACGGCCTCCACGTCGAAGCAGAACCTCTTCTCGATGGAGTCGGTTTTCCGTCGCGTGCAGGATTTGAGGGTCACGGCTTCGTCTTCTCCCTGAGGAGACACAGAGCTTTACCCGGGGCGGTGTGCGCCCGGCCCCGTGTCCCTGGCGCCGCAGCGCGCTCACCGCCCGCCGGCTCAGCCCCGAGGAGAGCGCGGCCGCCCCGGCAGGGCCCCGCTGCGAGCAGCACGCACCATCTGCCCCAAGTGAGGACCCGTCCTTTGCCCCTTGCAGACGGGCTTCATGCACAAGAACCTTTCTTTCTGAGCACCCACGATGACATGATTAAGTTGCATGCGTTAAGCATCCCACAACCCAGGCTTCAGGCCACCAGCGAGTGCTGGACCACAGCTCTGGAGGAAGTCAGCTCTATTTTCCAGCGCTCACAGTGTATCAGATCTAGCTGTCAATCTGCACTCTGGAGTTGGATGCATTTTTGGCAGCAGTCCATACACAGGCCCTCTTAAGAGGAGCAAATGTTTATTATAAATGTTTATTATAAAACAAAGCAACGACAAAAGGCAGCTCCCACCCAGGCGCCCACCTCCCCATTGCACCAGGTCTCCTCGCACGCCGCGGGGACCTGCCCGGGCTCTGCTCGCCCGCGAGCACCGGCAAGGCGCCCGCGGCAGCTTTAAACACCCTCCGTGACTCAAGAGAACGCAAACTTCCGCGCAGGAGAGCGCGGGCTCCGCAGGGGCCTCCCCCGCGCGCGGGCCTGCTGCATCGCCACGCTCACCCCTTTCCCTCCCGATTTCTGGTCAAAGGGCACCATCGTTATCCTCCTCRACTCCCGCTGGTACGTGCAGTAGTGCTTCACCCACGAGGTCCCAAAGTGACCTGCAAAGCAAACGAACCTTTACTCCCAGGAACAGCACAGCCCGCGTGCACTGCCACCAAGAGCCTGCACACAGCGGTCACCTACCGTAACAGACCACCGTCCCCACGGCCGTGCTGTGCTCTACAGGCAGAAAACCCCTCTTATCCCCATTTTGATCAGGGGAAGCTGAAGGAGAGTTTATCAGTCACCACTGGTGACTCTAAAGGAGAATCTGTGCCCCAGTTTCATATCTTAACATCCCACCCATTGGGCCAAACTCCCATTGGGCCTGCAGAGACTTTGCTGCTTGCTAAACGAGTCTGCACCTCCTGCCCTCCACAATCCCACGAGTCCCGCATTTGCCTGGTGCCCCCACCGGGCAGGGCGACGCGCTGGCACCGTCACCTACGTTTCTCCTGCACATAGAGGTAACCCTCCATGGTGTACGGGCTGATGTTCTTGTGCTCGTGGGGATTCTCCTTCATCTTCTTCATCAATGATTCAACCTCTGACCTTGTTCCCTCAAAACGATTTCTGGTCTGCAAGTCAACACAGGCACACGTTACCCCGCAGCCACTGCTGCCAGCGCAGAGCCAAGCACGGAGCGCGAGCAGGAAAACCACTCTCCTATCTTGTGGTTTTCCATTCTGCAAGTTGAGACAACTTCAATAAATTCTGCAGATTTCCATAAAAAAAAAAGTCAACACAAATCATTCCTGATAGATAGACCTCAGTGTAAACTCAAGCTCACACAAAAGGCTGCATCAAAACAGTTCCACAAATTTCCACCCAGTCTTTTGCACTCAACCAGCACCGGAGACCCCAGGGCAGCCCCAGCTCCTGCCGTGGGACGGGCGCTCGCACGGCCGCGATGCTGCCCCAGCCACCCACGCTGCCGGTGCCRCCCTGCCCGGCTGCAGGCCCGGGGCCACACGTGTCCCAGCCGCCCTGCAGACCAGGGCAGCAAGAAATGAGACACTTCCCGAGACGAGCAGCGCTCCGCAGTACTTGCAGAGCGCTCTAAACACCCCCTGAAGCTCTGGGGCTCTCCACGATGCCCGGCCAGCTGCTCCCAACGTCTGCAGCTCAGTGTTCGGAGCACCATATGGAATAAACTGTCATTTAGGCTGCCTGCACCATGTAGCATTATTTACCCCAAATAATTTTGCTTTCAATTACTGTCAAGCCTCCTGGCTGATGGCATATCATAAAACCTCAATTAAAACAGAACAAGCAAAGCGCCGGTGTGCTCTGCCAGGCTCCCGTCCCCGCCCTCACGTTCTGGATGCTGATGGTCAGCTCCGTCTTGAAATCGCTGAAGTCCTTGGCGAGCTCGTAGCCGTGGTGGTAGAAGGTGAAGAGCCCCTGCAGAAAGGCCAGCAGCTGCGTGGGAAGAGGGACAGGACGGTGAGCGGGACCGCGGCGGCTGCCGAGGGTGCCCAGGGCCCCGCCGAGCCCTGCCGCCCCCAGCTCCCAGCCCGGCATGCCCCGAGCTCACAGAGAACCCACTTGGAACCATCTCATATTAATAAATACATAATGCTCGTTAAATAATAAATGCATAATGCACATTAAATAATAAATACATAATGCACTTTGCATAATAAATACATAATGCACAGCAAGCCTCCCCTGCCTCGCTCTCCTCCTCCCTCCTATCTGAGCACTCGCTTCTCCAAGAGCAGGTCAAGGCTGGCTGGGAACACCAGGCCCCAAGCCCTGCTTTCTTAACCTCGCTTTATTCTTCACTTACAAGGAATTAGTCTTTGCAAAGAGCAGAGAAGATTGTACAAGTCCTGGAGGAGCTTTTAAAGACCCAGCACCTTTCTTGCTCGTCTTTGCTGCAATGTGACCAGAGGCACTCGGTGCCGCCCCAGGAGGAGGCCAAGGAGCCTGCCCGCCTGCAGGACTGCCGTGCACGCGTGCCACCGGGGCTGCCCTCATCCCTCCAGGAAAGGGACAACATCTCCCATCGTCTCCAACAAGCAGCCAGGAAAAGAGCATGCCCGACAGGAAGGTTCTGTGGGCACAAGGCGTCCGAGCGGCCACTTACAGGCTCCACGAACTCAAACATCTTCCTCTCCTGCACCTCTTGCACCTTGAAGACGTACTCGAGGGAGACTTCATAAAAATGCTGCCGAACCAGGTCCACCTGGCTGTCTGCCTGCAGGGGATTAAAGAGGAAACAAAATCACTCCTGCCGCCCAGCATTTGGCTTCGAGATTAGAGGACATCTGGGTCTAATGGGAACGAGCCTGCGCTGAATGAGAATGCAGCTTCAGACCCCGGTGCAGGGCTGGGCAGATGGCGTGGGGACTAAACATAGTCCTGATTCACATGAGCAGCCTCTTTCTTCAGCTGAAAAAAAGATTTTGGTGTCTCTTACATGCCCCCCTCCTTGACAGCTGCGTAAAAAACCAGCACGAGAAGCAAGACAAGGCAGAAGTCTCTACACACGTGACAACACGAAACAATTCTCCATYTCCTGGTGAGCACCATGAAGGGGTTTCCAGGAACGCCCCGTGTTTGAACCGGGGACTAGGGATGCCACCGAGGACGGGCCTCAGCCAGGGCACAGGAACGCAGTGGCCTGGAGCACAGGTGCCACCTGGCTGCACAGCCCTGTCATGGTTTACCGCCCTCGACGGTGCTATTCCGTGTGGCTGTCCCGGAGCTGCCGTCCCAGCAGAGCCCGTCCGGGTGAGCGCGACCCTCCCGAGCCGGGACTGGGAAACGCAGCGTTGGTCCAAGACACCTCCGTGCAAAGTGACCGGGCAAGTCCCTCCAACCAGCTGAGGGCCAACGCGTACTTAACACCTTGCAGCCAGCACTCAGAGGGGCTGGGAAGTATTATTATTATTATCATTATTATTATTATTATTATTACTATTATTATTGCTGCTGCTGCTGTTTTACCAGGAGGTAAAAGGGCAGCTTTGGGGCCAAAGACAAACCCTGCCTTCGCAGACACCCCAACTCTGGCGCCCGAGGCCGCGCTGGCGCGGGGCCGGAGCCGCGGGGCAGGCTCGTCCCGCCAGGGCCGGGCAGCGTCTGCCCGGGTGCTCTGCACACGCTGCTGGCAAACATCCACCCCCTTTCCATGGGAATTTATTCCCCGCTTTCCCTGTGACGAAGCCGTGAAATGGTCTGTTTTCACCATGACCTGCCATCAGCACTTGTACTGTGTGTCCACGGTGCAGAGCCTGAGATATTTAGCAAATGGAGCTCTGAAAAGGAGAAAACATGATGCAATAAAGCGGCTTTGCCAGCAGTTAAACGGCAAATTAGACTCAGTGTATTATTTAATCGGTCAACAGCCAAAGCAGCAGAGAATTCCCAGGGTTTTTCTTCTCCTTTTGCTACAGCAGCTGCACATGTGGCCACCAGCATCCTCCAGATGTGGGCAGCAGGAGTGTAGGAAACAYAAACCACCCGATCTGGCAGCCCCAACCCACCTCCCGGGGCGGCAGGGTGTCTAACAGCGCTCTCCCATCGGGGTATCATCGTGCCAGGAACACCCGGGGCACGCTTGCTGCTCTGCAAAGCCCAGGTCACCAAGAGCTCCTTTTTCCAGAGAAAAGCTGGACCGGGAGCAGGGCAGGCGTCGCGGGCTCGGGAGCCGCGGCCGTGCCGGTGCTGCCGGCAGATGGCACCAGCCGCCAGCGCAGCCCTGGACACGGTGCCCCGGCCTGCAGCAAAGACAGCGCTTGTGCCACGGAGGCACCGAAACCCCGGCGGTCCCAGGGCCGCAGCCCCTGCCTCCGCACCCAAGGGAAGGTCCGTGCAGCCCGCCACGCCCCTCCGGGAAGTGCAGAGCCGTGAGCAGGGCCTGCGGTGCACGAGCTGCCCCGGCACGGGCGCCCGGACGGCAGCGAGCGCGGCCCAGCGAGCGGCTCCCGGCGAGCGCATCTCGGTGAGTGCGTCCCGGCGAGCGGCTCCCGGCACAGGGCGCAGCCCGACGGCTCCTCAGCAGGGCCGAGGCAGCACAGCCCTTTCCAGCGAAGGAAACCAAAGCTGCCCCGACTCACGGTGGTGCGGGGAGCCTGCGGCAGAACCGCCCCCCTTCGGCACCTCCTCTAATTACAAACTCTCTAGCCTTCCTTGTTGATTGCTCTCCCTTTGGGGATCTCTATGATTCCCTTACCAAAACAAGCTGCCCTTGTGACAACAGGATGAGGGCAAAACGTGGCAGCCAGAATGGGGAAAAAAAAATCATGCCCAGAAAAACACAGCAGTGAGAGATGTCAGCACCAGGTACTGCAAGGCACGGAAACCGAGCGGCTGGGCTCACCTCCTGGAGCTGGGATTCTTTCTTCTTCGAAGACAAGTTCAAATGCTTTTCCAGGACACCACAATACTTCTCAGTCTCCTTGTCGTATTTCTTTTTGGCATCCTACAAAACCAAACAGAAGGTTTCACAGCAGACACAGCAGTGCTGCAGCCGCTGCATTACGCAGGGCTGCGAGCCCCAGGCACGAGCTGACCCACGGCAGAGCCTGTGTTGGCCAGGGCAGAGCCACGGGGCGCGGGGCGGACACAGCCCCCAGCTCAGGGACGCTTCCAGGCCCAGTGCCCACCCAACAAGAACCCAGCGAGGAAGGTGGGGTGATGTTCTCCTTGGCTGGGTGGCAAACAAGGCGCCGTCCCACCCGCTGCCAAGTCTAGCGGCTGCTCATCCCAGGCACTGCCCGGGACGGTGCAGTGGCAATTTGGTTACTGGTGCCAGGAGGGTCAAGGGAGGATGTCAACCTTAATGCTGCTCCTCCACCTCTTGGGACTCACGTGGGCTGTCGGTGAACAGGCCAGGGGCTTTTCTCAGGCAACTGGGAATTGGTCTGACAAAACGCTACCCCTGCCCCCGAGGTTGGGAGGGTGAAAAAAGTCCACTCAGGTCGGCACGTGACTGTGGGTCCCTGGCTCACGTCTGCCCGTCACTGGGTTACTGGGAAACACCGGGGGGCTTCAGTGCGAGCCAGAGTCGCCCCATCCCTTCATCCCGCTCTTCCTGCCGGGCACGGGGAGCAGCCCGGCCCTGTGCCCGCCCGCGGGCAGGCAGCGCCATCGCTTTCCAGGTTTCCTCAGTGGGGCAGCCCCACAGATGCTCCYGCACACTTCCCCACCCCGCAGCCGAGCAGCTTCCACGGGCAGCGGGCCCGGAGCATCCCAGGGAGGCGGCAGCTGGCGCGGGGGCACCTGCCTTGGCGGCACCGATCTGCTCCTTGCGGAACCTCTCCAGCGGCGTGATGAGCACCTCGCTGGCGTTCTCGATCTGCGGCGACACGGGCACGCGTCACGGCGGCTCTGCCCACCCGCTCCCGCTGCCCCGCGGGCCGCCCGTTCCCCCGGCCGTACCATGCGCATCCGCTCGTCTTCCAGGTTGCGGAGGACGGTGGCAAACTCCTGCAGCGACTTGGCTGGAAGGGACACAGCAACAGCGTCAGCCAGTAGCGCTGCCTCCTGCCAAACTCCAGCCTCCGAGCCGTCACGGCAGCACATCCCGCGCAAGGGCCTCTGCTCCGGGAAGGGCCGAGCGTCCGCGCAGAGCGGGGCACGCCGCGGACGAGCGCCACGGGGCAGCCTCTGTCAGCAGGACGGCTGCTGCCGGCCTCCACAAGCCAGGGACATGCAGGGAAGCCCTGCCCGGGGCGGCTGGCGGCGGCTCCAGCCTTGGCCCGCGACACGCGTTTGGGTTCGGGGCCCTTTGCCGAACCTGCCCTCAGCTCAGCTGCCCCAGGCAAGCAGACCCGCCGGGAGGGGCCCCCGCAGCAGGCAGAGCAGAGCCGGGGCTGCTCCGAGGCTCCGCAGCGCAGGCAGACACCCCCAAACCCGGACTCCCCCCCCACGCAGGTGCCCAGGGCTGCGGCTGCTGCGTTTGTGCAGCGAGATGAACCCTTACGCAGCCCCCGCAGGGGCACAGCAGGGTTTCTGCCCTCCACCCCCTCCTCTAGAAACGCGTGTAGCTGCCTATAGCAGTGGCCGGCAGCGGAGCAGCCCCAGCCCCACATTGCCAGCTCTGAGAGGAGAGCTCCTCAGCCCAGACACTGCTCTGCCCCAGGGCAGAGCAGCCGCGCAGCTGAGCCCTGGCTGGGCTCAGCACACCAGTGACAGTCACTTTCCATCTCCACGAGAGCACTTGCATGAGCAACCATTTTTGCCAAGAGACCAACACAAACACACACAGCATTATTACGTTGCTTTGCTGTTGCAAGAGGCCGCTGTAAAAGCCCAGCTTGTGCAGAGCAGGGAGCAATGGGGGAGAGGATGCTGCTCTGAACGTGGAACCGCGGCGCCCGCCTCTGCGGGCAGAGGCTCACGGTGCGGAGGCACCGGGGCTCTCGAGGGCTCGTTCCTGCAGGCAGCGGGTGGCTGAGGGGGCCCCTTCCCAGCCCCGGCCCAGCTCGTAGGGCCCCGGTGTCTCCCTCCAGACCCCAGTCCCTCACAGTACAGTTAGCTGCGGCTGCAGCTCCACATCGCTGCTCTCAAACGGGAAAGGGCAAAGACAATCTAGATGGTTTCTGATATGGATTATCTTCTTTCTTGCTTATTTGACAGGGCTAGATTTAGGGCAAGAACCTACGAGTGTTCTCTGTGCAAAGGTTTGCCAGCATTGAACTAAGAGGTGTTTACATCAACACAGGACAGGAAAGACTTGGGAAGAACCTCGGGCCTCCTGACTCCCAGGCGTGTGTTCCCAGGCCAGGAGCAGGGGCTCAGCCAGCGCAGCGCAGCGCGCGGCTGCGGAGCACGGCTGCCGTGCCAGGCGCCCGTGTGCCCCATGAGCCCCGTGCACCCCGCATGCCCCGTGAGCCCCGTGCACCCCGCCTGCTCCGCATGCCCCGTGCGCCCCACGCGCCTGCGCTCACCAATGCAGATCTCGTCGTCCGTCTCCGCATCACCTATGCAGCGGAACTTGAACTCGTTGAGGGAATCCGCAAACTTCCGCTTGGCCGCAGACAGGTCTGTCAAGAAAGCAAGAGGCAGATGGGAAAGACGGCCTGACCCAGCCAGTGGCATCGGCTGAGCTGGCAAATCCCCCAGGAGGGATCCGCTGCACTGGGCCCCGTGCTGCAATCGCAGCTACGGGATGGGAACATCACCCATGAGCTGCGTGCGCCACGGGCTGGCCCTGCGGGGATGGGTGTTCCCCAGGCACTCATCACGAGAGCCCCGCGGGACCCAGCCCTGGGGCTATGACACCGGGACACAACTCCGTGACACCGGGACTCGCTGCTGCGGGGTCAGAGCGGCTCCCGTGCTGCCCCGAGACACTGACTGTGCCTGCAGAGACCTCATCGGAAGGAAGGCTCCGCTTGCAACTGCCAATGCACCGGTTTATTACTTTGCGAGTCCCAGACTCGCTCCTAGATGCGAATCCTATTAAGTTATTACTCGGACACGCTGAGCCGATTGGGATCGGCTTTCCAGAGCCTCCCTCCCGAGCGCGGCCACGCCGGGCGCAGCGAGGCCAACCGGCTTGGGCGGGAGCTTGCACTCGAACAACCTAAGCACCTCCGGGAAGACAAACAGCATTAAGAAGACATCACGCTAAATCCCCTGGGTATGTCCTCACTCCAAGCTCCCCAGATCCAAGGATTTTGTTCCTTTAGGAGCAGAGGCGCAAGACGCTCGCACGCACGAGGGGCTTCCCCACTGCAAACACGGCCAGAGGGCGCCTGAGGGCTCGGGGCCTTGCTGCGCCTGCAGCAGAGGGGAGCGCGAAGCCGCCTTGAACAGCAAAGCTGCTCTCCGAGGGCCCCGGTGCGCCCAGGGCGGCCGCACTCAGCGCACGAGTGAAGCTGCCGGCTCTGCAGCGGGAGAACGTGGAGCGGCCGGGAGAGCCGAGGCCTTTCCCGGGAGATGCGATGCGGCAGCAGAACAAGGAGCCACGAAGCCCCCATGGAGCCACGCGCCAGGAGGGAAGAGGAGGTCGCAGGACAAGCAGCTGGAAGCAGAAATGTGTCTTGCACCAAGACGCTGCTTTGCTCCTACATGAGCACAACGGGGGCTCTTCCCTTTAAGGACCCGCCATGCGGTGCGGGCGCCTGGATGCGGGCAGGGCCTTCAGCAACACCTTCTGCTAGGGCAGTACCCAAACCAGCTGCACCCCGGCCACCCATCGCCCTTCCCCAGCGAGGCTACAGCGGCTCCTCCGGTACCCCCGGCGCGGCGCCCGCCGGGACGGCAGCCCAGCCAAGGGCAGGAGGCTCCGCAACGCCGCACCCGCCCATCCTTCTCTTCTCGTAACACTCGCATGAAGCTTCTCCAGCTTCCCCGGAGGGAGCTCCTAGCCCAGATCAAACCTGAGGAGTCTAATACGAGTCTGAAAAAGAGACCCTGACCTCTCTGTTCGCACATTTTTTCTGTGGGGTGGATGGGAACCATCATCATGAGACAGTGATTAGCAGTAAATGCCTCTAACATACTAAAACGAGACATGAAAAGCCTGCAGGAAAGTTCCCACGTTGAGCGCTGCGCGCGGCTCACTAGCTGCACATTAATCCTCATTAGAGTCACTTCGGGAAAGGAAGCCAAATGTCCCGGCTCTGTCACCCCCGGGCTCGCGGGACCGGGGTGCTCCAAGGGCCGCCTGCAGCCGAGGGTGCGGAGCCGGCGCCGCCGGGCACTGCAGGGACCCACGCACGGTGCGGGCGCAGGTCGGGGTGCCGCACACCGAGCACACGCCGCGCGTCGCCCAGGCCCTACGTGCCCTGGTCACACGGACCCGAGCCCTTGCGGGGACCCGACCCAACACAGGGGAGGAGCCCCCACGGGCAGCACGGCACGGCCTGGCCCGGCTCGGCTCAGCACAAGGAGCCCCCCACTCCTCCGGAGCTTGGTGGACCCTCCAAACACGCTGCGGACGAGGCCCCCGCCACAAGAGCGGAGCGGCGGGGCGATCCCTGGGCACGGGGCCGAGGGGCTGCCACCACGCTGCCAACAGGCCTGGCTGCAGAATCGCGCGGCCTGGCATCGTGGCCAGCTGCCAAACGCAGGTTTCACAAACCAGGTGATCAGAGTGAGACCGGCCGTGCAGGACGAGCCACCGAGCCGTGCAGGAGCGGCCGCTGCTGCTGTGCGGCACCCTGCAAGGCGCGCGCGGGGCAGCAGCTCCCGAGGGCCCCGCGCGGCGGCCGAGCTCCCAGCCCCGCTATTCAGGCTGCACAAAGGACAAATTCCAACGGCTCCTGCACGGCCGGGACCGGCGGGCAGCGGCGAGGGCACAGCGAGGGGTGGAACTGCCGCCCGGGAGGTTGAGGCGGCCGGGGCGCCGCGGCCGCGCGCCGCTCTCACACCGAGCAGCGTCTGCCCTTCCTGGCAGAAAAATTACTCAATAATCTATATTTAACACCCTGGGCCAACAGGAACTGAAACTCCGAACCCTTCCTTCCCTCGGCACGGAGAGGAAGGGCCCGCAAGGCCATGAGGGACGCGCATGCAGGTTACTTGGTGTGTGCTTTGCACACCCTGCAAAACCCCCCGAGAAGGGCGAGGGAGCTACAGGCAGCACAAGGAGCCCCCTCGCCCTGCCCTGCGTGGCCAGGGAGCCCCCTCGCCCTGCCCCGCGTGCCCCCGGCCGCCGCCACGTGCATCGCAGGGAGGAGGTGCACGGGCACACAAGGGACTCGGGGGCAGCTGGCAGGGTCCCATTCTGTCCTCCCTCTCCGGCGCTGCTCCCGCTGCCTCCCTGGGTGCCACCACTGCCCAAGAGGGCACTTCAGCCTGGTGACAGCTGCCACCACGGCCAGAATAGGCGGATTAGAGCCCGTAAGGATGCTTAGGAGGCGGCAATATGGTGTCTGTCCCCACGGCCAAGCGCCCCAGAGCCAGGGAAGACCCCAGCACGGGGCACGGGCTCCGCGTCCCACAAGTGCAACTCCTTTCCAAGCACCTCACCCTGCCCGCGGGGCCCGGCGGCCGGGTGGGCAAGCACCCTGATCGTGCAGGACCTCGACGGCACCCGGTCGAGTCACGCGGCGGCCGCCTCCAAGTAGCTCGGGCTCCTAATCACCACTGACGCGTTCATTAAATAACTTCTCAGCCAGGTGGTCGGTGTTAATGAGTGATTCAGCACTGGGCTACAGTCACTGGCAGGTTGTGCCTTTGAATCATCACTCCAGCTACAACAAACTGAGCAAACCCACCCGAGCAGAACACAGCGGCTCTGTTGTGCCTCTCACCGTGCCCGTGCACAACAGCATGGGCAACGATGCAGCAAGCTCGTGCACAACAGCACAGGCAACGCTGCAGCAAGCTCGTGCACAACAGCACGGGCAACGGCAGTGCCGCAGCGGTGCCGACGAGGCGTGCAGGGGCAGGGCAGAGCACGCACGCTCCCTCCACTGGCACACAAGGGGCACCAGCAGCCCTCACTGAGCACTCCCTGCTGGGCCCGGCCAGCCCGTGGCTCTGCAAAGAGCAAACTGACCTTGCAGGCGGGGACAGGAGACACCGGGTGACTGAGGAAGTGCACGGGGTAACGTCCTGGTGCACCGATGGCCTCCTGGGTTCCACTTGCTGAAAACAATAACTGAATAGAGCACCCTCTTACTGGAGACCCGCAGCATGCCAGCAGATCACACGTGTACGGGCTGGGAGGGAACGACAGGAGGCAGGCTCGGAGTGCGACGGGAGCAAAGCCAAGCCCTTCGAGCCCGACAGGAGCTGGACGTTCCCCCAGGATGGAATTCCTCAGGACGGAGGTTCATTTTCCACCTCGCACGCGTTCCAGCCGATTTCATAAGAAGCGAGGACGCAGGCAGCCTCTCGAGGACACGTGGCTCCACGGGGCGCCGCCGCCGCCGCTCCTGCTGGCCTCAGCAGCACCAGCTGTGTCCCATCCCAGCAGCGCCCGCGGGAGCTGTGCATGGGGAACCACGGATCTGTGGGATGTCTGGAGCACACTGAGCACACGGGATGGCCTTCCCAACCGCAGAGCCGGGCCGTGCAGCACCGGGCCCCGCACAGGCCTCTCTGACAGGTCTCCTCCAACTCCAATATTTATGAGTCCCTTTAAAAGCCTCCCGTGCCAATTATAAGGGTTGCTAGATAGGAGCAGCAAGGCCTCTCCGCCGGAGCAGAGCTGTGTTTGTTTAGAGAGGCTTGGAGACGAGTGTTTGCGTTGGCAGCGGCGCCCTGGCTGCAGGGAAGCGCGAGGAATTTGCACGCAGAATAGGAAGGGGACGTGGCCAAGGCCGGAGCTCCAGCGCGGGAGCTCGAGGGCGGCCCTTCCCGGGGGACGGCGGCAGCCCCGCGCGCCGGCCCGGCCCCGGGGAGCCGCTCAAGCCCGCGCGGAGCGGGAGGACCCGCAGGAGCGGCCAGGGCTCCCGCGTGCGCTTCCCTCCGGGCGCAGGGCACGCCGCGCTGCTCTTCGGCCTCGCCATCGGCCTCGCCTCACACGCTCAGCGCAGACCCACAGGGCAAAGCGTCTGCCGGGGGACAGAGAACCTGTTGCCGCACGCACGGGACCCTGGGCCGAGCACAATAAGCACAGCAGGCCCCAGCAGCACACCGAGCACGGGCGTTATCCTCACGGGGCTTGGGAAAGCCCCGGGCTCCACAGCCGACGGAGGCAGCCTCGGCCGAGCTCTGCCGGCTTCCACCGCTGCAGCCACCCGCTCTTCTCCACCAGCCCGACCCACGGCCACGTCCTCCTGCCATCTCCAAACCAGCAACGGCCCAAGCCATTTGGGAGAGTTATCAGGCCGGGACGTTCTTCTAAAGCTTGCTGAGATTCCTGGTGAAAGGCAGGGAAGAGCCAAGAGAAACACCATAGGAGGGTCCTGGCAACACAGCCACATCCGCAGCCAGGGCAGCTCTGCAGGAAAACGGGCACCCATCCCGAACACACGAGCACATCCCACAGGACGCACAATGCACAGGGCCGGGGCGCTCGCTGCGCGGCCCAAGCGCAGCCCCCGGCGCCAGCAGCAGGGATGGTCCCCGGGCAGTGCGAGCGGGACACGCAGGCGGCCCTGGTCTCGCTGTGCCCGTGAGGGCCACGTCCAGCACGGCCCCAGCCCGCAGCCCCGGGCACCTCCTCCCGCCCGGACGGAGCGGCCTCCCCGCGCGGGACGAGCCCGTTCCCAGCGGCACGTTGGCCACCTCGCCCCGAGGAAGCCGCSGGTGCCCCCGGCACCCGAGGCTGCTGCTGACCTGTGTGCGCAGCCCAGGCCCTTCGCAAGCTGGTGCCTTCAGCCTTGCACAACATCCTGCGGCAACGAGCTCGAGCCCGATAACACACTGCAAGAAAAATGACTTCCTTTTATTCATATTGAACTTGCTACTCTTCTATTTCCAGCTGCTACCTCCTTATTTTAGGAAAACAATCATTAACTGAAGCCCTCTTCCCTCCAGCTCCCTGCCTCTTTCCCAATGAAAACCCATCCCGACCTCGGTGCTCCTGGACGTCTGAGTCGTGCCTAGACCCGGCTCGGCTCTGCAGGGCGGGTGAGACCTCCCAGCCGTGCAGCCAGCCCCACGTGGGGCTCTTCTCCCAGCGCCTGCCCCCGCGCTCCCGAGGGACGGGGTTCCCGAGGGACGGGGACGCAAGCGGCTGCGCTCCCAGAGCCGGCTGCCGCCAAGCGGGACCCCTGCAAGCGAGCAGCCCCCAAGAAGCCCCAGCCAACCCAACACAGGGGGCACCAGGACTCGACTGCTGGACCCCGAAAGCCCCCTGTGTTCTTTCCAGGCCCTGTTTTTCCTACTTGTCCAAAGCGGGTTTGCAAGACTCTCCCAGCCAAACGCTCGGTTCAGGGCACACCACAGCTCCGCGCTCCTCTAGCTCTGCACTGGACGGGCTATTTACGGAGAGGGACCGAGGCGCATAACGAGTAGCACAAGCTCTTGACTGGGAGACCCTGAGCTCGCACGRACAGACACGACGCAGGAAGGGTGCGAGGGAAGGAACAGGAAACAACYGGAGAAATGTCGGAGCAGACGCGGAGCAAGATCTGCGTACTGGACAGACAGGCTGCCGCGAGCTCCCTGCAGCAGGGCCTGGGGAAGCACAGCACGAAGGAAGGGATGCAGAGCCCGCGCTGGGAGCGCTCCGGCGCCTGGGAAACCCTTGGGAGGCAGGAGCCTCCGAGGGAAGACCCTGCAGCCTCCCAGAGCAGCCCTCCYGGTTCGCAGCCCGGAGGCACAGAGCGATGCAAGCGAGATGCAAAAGACCCGTCTGCAAGCGGAGGCTCCCGGCCGAGGATCCAGCCCCGCGGCCCCCACGCTGACCCCCTCCCGGCGGGAGCGGGGACCTGCCCCGCAGCCTCCAGCGGCAGCAAACAGCCAGGGCAGCTCGAGCACCCGGGAAACTCCAGGGAGGCGGCAGCGAGACGGAGAGCGGCCGCTCTGCTCGCTGCCTCCAAAGGCAACACGGCCCACGCACAAACACCGCCCCGGTAGATCATGCTTGCCACACCGCAAGCTGGAAACCATGAAGTATTTTTCAACTTATCGCAGACAACAGGGAACTAGAGCGCTGCCTTCTTGCCCCCCCAGCTGCAAGATCCCCGAGGTGCCCCAGGCCAGGCTGCCCGTAGAGCCAGAGCCCGGCAGCTCCGCGACCGCCCGCGCAGCCTCCCGGCGGCCCCGTGTTGCCCCGCTCCGTGCCGCGAGCCGCAGGCCGCTCATGCACTAGGAACCGGCAGCGCCCRCGTCTGGGGCCGCTCTCAGCGCCCGCAGCGCCCAGGCCGGCTCGCGGGGACGCACCAAGGCGAACGCGGCCGGGCTCCGCGCCCGGACCGAGCCCCAGGCGCCCTCCTGGGCACTGCAAAGCAAGGGGCCGCTCCAGCCCGAGCCCTCCGCACCGCGGACACCAGAACCAGCCTCTTTGCGGAGCTCCCGCTTCTCCAAATCGCGGGGTTTGTTACGGAGGCCAGACGGGAAAGCCACGTTTTGCTGCCAGCTCTTTGCCCCTCAGTGGCAGCGGGGCAGCACGGCAGGTACTYGACAACATCACATGCTCCTTCGGTCACCACGGTTTCTCCTCGGGGGCTGTTCTGCTTCTTTTTTCTTTTTAAGCCCTGAAAAGATGGCACAGGGAAACAGCACAGACTGCCCCTGTTTCCATAGTCATTCATTGACTGGAGCCAGGAATCACATTTCATTAAAATAAAATGCTCTGCCCGAGACAGTTAATCAATTTAGAGGACTCTAATCCAACAGAAATTTGCTCCTGAACAAGTTAATAACCCATTAGGGAAGGAGGAGCGCTGGATGAGGGCTCCACACGCCAGCACCCTCTGCGCGAGCCGCCGCGCGGGAGCCTCCGAGCAGGCACCGGGCGCTGGAGCCGCGCGGGAGCGGATGACCTCACGCAGCAACCATGCCCGCGGATTAGCCTGTTATTAAATCTAATTAGTTAACAGCCAGCCCACCAGGGACCCCGCCGCGCTCCCACAGGGGAAGGCTCTGCAGCTTAGGCAGCTCTCGGGGGACCGAGAGCATCTTTCCCGGCGGGAAGGGCGGGTTTCCCGGACACAAACTCCAGCGCAGAGCGTGGGACTTCTGCAGGGTGCAGCCGAGGGCAGAGCCGACGCTGGCGCGGCGCGCACCTGGAAGGGCAGATCCTTGGTGATGCCCAAGTGAGGTGCCGAACCATCCTCTGCTTTACCAGCGACAGAGGGGCCTGGGGCCGTGGCAAGGCTTGGATGAGGTATCCAGACCCCCCCCGGTGCTTTCCGACCAGGCCGGGATCTTGGCACCGAGCACAGACCCGGCACCTGCAACACGCAGCTCCCTCCAGCACCGGCATCTCCTGGCCGCCTCCCACAGGCCTGCAAACGTCCCCCTTGCTCGAGTACGGGCTGAACACGGAGCACAAAAACGCCACGTGATGAAACAGCAGCGGTTTAACGGAGCTCCTAATTGCCTGATCAAAGCCCAAGTAAATAGGTATCCTGCCCCCCAGCACCGGTTGTGCCGACGTGCTCCCGCGGCTCGGGACCCTCGCACGGGCACCGCGTGGCCCTGCCCGCAGCCCGGCCGGGCCCGGCTCCTGCTCGCGGGGGGATCGCAGGGCTCACGCGGGGCCGCGGCAGGGTGAAGCTCCCGGGCTCGGGCTCTCCCAGCCCGCGGGAAGGGCCCGGCCCTGGGGCGCTCCCTGCACGGCGCTCTGCACTGCGCTGCACGTGCGCTCTGCCCACGGCTGCGTTTCGAGCAGCGGCAGAGCAGACATGGAGCTTTAGCCCCTGCGCGGACGGAGGCCTGGCCAGGACCCGCAGCTTGGTCAGGAAGAGGATGATTCCCGAAGCACTGCGGCTGGCAGGGAGAGCAGGAGAAGCGCCGTCACCTCTGGGAGCCACAGAGGCTGCCTGCTTCCGTTTCCCCTCAGGGAATCTGGGGATATCCTCGTCTCCAGCGCTTCCCCACCATGCTCCTGGGAAGACTGCTGCTCAGTGAGTCCATCTGGGCAATTCCCAAACCGCAGCGGCACGTTGGGCGAGCAGCTCGTGTGACAGCCCAAGAAACGAACGTCCTGGCAGCAGCGGGGACCCTTTTCTCCCCAAACCGCGCAGCCCCGATGAGGGCATCACGACCCGCGGGCCGCCCCGCTGCCTCCTGCGGGGGGGTGGGGGGACGGGCCGCACGCCCGGGCAGCACCGCGCACCCCGAGCCCGGGCAGCGGGAATCCGGTGCCTTCGGCTCTGCAGCCCCCAGCCCGGGGAGCTCCCAGCGCCGGCGCTCTGCACACACACACCCGCCTGCTCCTTCTAGGGAGAGGACGACTCATCCGGCACCGCTCTGGGAGCTATTTATTGCCTTATCTCGAGACAAACAGCTCCTATCTCCTTAAAGCAGACGCCTCTGCGCTGCAGCGCGGGACAAGGGCAGCAGGCGCTGCAGGGCTCTGCGAGGAGGGAAGCGGCAGCCGGAGCAGAGCAGGGCCACGGCGAGGAGGGCGCCGGGCGCCGCATCGGCCACGGCGCGGGCTGCAGGGCGGCGAGAACGCTTCCTCCGCGCGCAGCTACGGCTGGTTCGAAAGCAAGAAATGTAAGGAGATTAAAACAAGCAACCAGAGCTCACCAAAGAGTGTGCGCATTAGCTGACTAAACCATAACAGCCGTCAGCCTGTGACAAACGCCATGTGTCTCGGTGGCAATTAAAGACGGGGAAGCAGCATCTGCGGCCTCTCCGCGCTCACTCATCCCTTTCTCACATCGGCATCTCCAGCCCCATGTGCCGCACAGCTTTGCCCACCGCTCCGCGTGCAGAAACCATATGGTGTGGAGGCTTGTGTACTTTGCCGCAGCTCGAGCTAGAAACGAGCTTGGCACTAAAGCAGAAGAGCTCCCCTTGTCCCCCCATCCCCACAGCCCGGCTCCTCAGAGCCTCTCCAGCCCCTGCAGCCACCTCCACTGGGAACCTGCACCCAGGGGCACGGGCTGCATTCCCGCTATTTCCCAGGGAATCAGCGGGAACCATGGGTCTGCTCTGCCGCAGCCGGAAGAAGCCAGGCTGGGGAACGCAGGTCCTGCTCCCCACGCTCCGCCCGACACCGCTTGCTGCTCCCTGCAGCCCAAAGCGGAGCGCCAGGCCGGCGCGCACGTGCCGGCTGCAGGGCGGGCTGCGCAGAGCCGCTCTCCAGGGCCTGCCTCACCCTGGCTCCTCACCCTGCTTGTGCAGGGAGCAGTCCGGGGAAAGCGGAGCGGTGGGGATGGGGGGCAGCGGGAGCCGCTGGCCGCGGGGCGCCGCACTGCAACCAGCGCGGGGCTCACCCGCCTCGCCAGCGCTGGGGCCCTAAGCGCAACCCGCGCACGCCCACGCATGGGAGCTCGCACACCAAGCCTCTCCCGAGCGCAGGAACGCCCGTGCCGCCGCTGCGGAGCAAGAGGAAGGAGTTCCAAACCGTGATGAAAATAAATCGTATTATTTGCATTACGTCCGGCTTCAATAAAACACCAGACAAGGTGTTAACCACGTGACTACAAAACCACACAGACGCAAAGCCGTCGTCCCCCTCCTCTCTGGTCCTGTCTGAGCAGAGGGAGGACTGCCCAGCTGAGCTGTAATTATGGCCCTCTGCTGCACTGCAGAATAATCCTTGCACTGAACGTTCCTACAGCCCTTCAGAAAGGAATGGGAGGTGAAAAACACATCCCAACACGAACGAGCCGTAAGTCTGAGGCTGAGCAAGGTTGCAAAACTATATCTTCACTAGACGAGCAAGGCAGAGGAAAGCAGAAGTAACTCATCTTAGAAGCACAAACCAGGAATCACGCGGCTCCCAGCTCAGACTGCTCTTGTGGTTCGCTTCTACGGCCAACATGACGAACACAGCTGGCAACGCAGGAGGAGCTTACAGTGCCCAGCTGCTGGGCATCAATTTTGCACCGTCAATTAAAGGTCTTCCCAGTCCAGAGCAGCGAGACGTGGAGGGAGTTTTCTTTTCAAAAACCAGAAGCCTCCAGCAGCTCTAAACGATGACATTTACGCTGCAGAGCCTAAACCGGCAGATCTCATCCCCCTCCGCCTCCTGCTTTCCTCTCTCCAGGCAGGAGGACGCTAAGCCCACATGCAACGGCACTGCGTAAGAGCCACCTCCATCTGAGTCATGCCTCGAGCAGCGGTCCCGAGCGCCCGGATACGACGGCTCCGGGGAAAGGCCGGCGTTCCCAACGGGAACAGAGCCAGCCGGGGCTGCTGGAGTGAGTGCCAGGCCAGGAGGCCCCAAGCCGTGACACTGACCTGGTGACCAACCCCACCCCCGGCCTTGGGCAGCCCCTCCGGCCCTGTTCAAGTGTCCCCGTCCTGCAGAGGAGTAACACGTAACTCCCGTCTCCCGGGAGCATCCCTGGAGCCGAGCTAGCCGAGACCCGCACACGCTATGGCTGCCAACGGCATCACCAGAGACTCCCACTCCAGCTGCTAAAGAGACCTCACCTGCCCCCCGGGGTTTACTCCTGCGAGCAGTGATGAGCTACAAAACCTTCCGAGCTCCAGATTGGTGAAATGAGCTGCCCCATATTTGAAAAGGCAACAAGTAAATTGAAAAGAGGAGGAAATCTAGTGCACTGCCAGCCCGAGGGACGATTGGATCTAGATTAAGCCACCGTTATCCCAAGGTGAATGCCATCACCTCTGCAGCCACAGCACCACGGTAGGAACTCCACTGAACAACAGAGTTCGAGCACCAAAAGGGCATTCAGAAGAGGAGCAGCAGTTCAGCTCCTGAGGCCTGAGCAGTTCACAGCACAGCAGGGCACGGAGCGAGGGGACCCCACGGCCCTCGGAGCACAGGACCGAGCTGGGGTTTCTGGCAGAGCCTCCTCCTGCGCCAGGGCAGATCTGCTGCTGCAAGGTGCCGGGCTTCGCTCCAGCCTGGGGACGCTGCACACGCAGCAGTATCACCGTCGGGCACGGGGCCCCGGGGACACTGCACCCGCAGCAGTGTCACCGCAGGGCCTTGCGCAGCAGCACGAGGCCCTGGGGACGCTGCACCCGCAGCAGTGTCACCGCAGGGCCTTGCGCAGCAGCACGAGGCCCTGGGGACGCTGCACACGCAGGAGTGTCACTGTCGGGCACGGGGCCCCAGGGACACTGTACCTGCAGCAGTGTCACCGCAGCAGTGTCACCGCGGGGCACTGGGCACTGGGTTCCGCGCCGGACGCATGCATCCTCTGCAAGGTGGCGATTTTCTCGGCGACTGGAACGTGTGAAGGGTGTTCTGCATGGAGAGCAGCATGACTCACCTTGACARTCCTCCCACCCGGCTGGTGCTGGGAGGCTTCCAGCACCAGTGGTTCAATCCGCGCTTGAGCATCGTTTCCTAGGGCACAAGCAGTGCAGAATTTAACTCCAGTGGCCATAGCAACCCAACGCGGGAGGTTTTTCACCCTCCAGAAAGCGTAACGCTGATTTACCCTCCAATTCAGACCCGCAACAGCAAAGATCCTGCTAGTCAGGAGCACATCTCTAATTGTCATCCTTGCACCTGCCACAATAAGGACCATCCCTAGAGAGATCAGACCTAAACCTCCGTATCAGAATTCCTGCTTTCCCCAAACCTGTACCCGGAAGGGAGACTGTCCTCCAGAATGCCCAGGGATGTTCGGCCAGCAGATCCAGCCACAGACATTTGGAATAGATCCCCCCACTGTGTGTGCCGGCCGCGAAGCTGGGCAGCTCTCCCACTGCCGGGGGGGATACGGGACACGCAGGGCCGGGGTGGCCGGGGGCTCCGTGGGCTGCAGCACAGGGGCAGCGCGTCCCACACTTAGCTGTTCTCACAGCACCCCCAGGTTGGGCTAAAGGCACCGGAGAGCTTTGGATGGGCTCTAAAACACCCCTCCTTAGTCGCAGTCTGAGCCTTGGTTACAGTGGAAGGCAAACAAGGAGCGCGCGGGGAACGTGGTGGGCTGGCTCTGAGCTCCCGGACTGCACCACGCGGCAGCCTCGCACGAGGACAGGGGTGTGGACCAGTGTGGTGGCTTAAAATTAGTGCTTAGAGGCCAGAGACACCAACCAAACCAAGCGCCGCCGCGCTGGGCTGCAGCCGCGCGCAGGAGCAGAGCCGCTCCCGCCGGCTCCGGGTCTGCGGGGCCAGCGACCCGACAACAGCCGGGGCGGGGACACGTCCCCAGTGCCACCCATGCACCCTAGACGCTGCACAGGAGCCCGAGCCACCCGAATGAGCCAGTGTCACCGCCGGGTCCCCTCAAAGGGCCTGGCCACACTCCGGCACAGGGCGGACCCGCGGGAGCACCTCAGCCCTGTGCTCCGGCGGCTCCTCCGGACTCACCAGATTCCCGCTCGGTTTGTCCAGCCGGGAGCGCTTCCTGGGGCAGCAGGGAGCCCCCAGCACCTGCAGCCCGTCCGCAGGGTCGGGCCCAGCGGCGCTCGCCGCGCCCGCATGCAGAACGGGCCGAAGGCTCCGGTGTCGCGGCCCTGCAGCCATGGCACAGGTGACACACACGGTGGGACGCGCGGCCAGCGCAGGGGCTGCCTCTGCTTTGGGGCTCTGCACTCGCAGAAACCGCCTGAATAATTCATGCCTGGAGTAGGAGGGAGAGAGGCAGATGTCTGCAAGAAAAGCAGGTCACTGAGTAAAGGAGGCAGTCATGGAAGACGAGAGAAATGGGGACAGATACTCCCTTTGTGAAGAAATTATTATTATTATTTGTAGACAAACTCAAGAGAGGCCCTGCGCACCACAGGACGGCCAGCCAGACCTGGCCTGCAGCGCAGGGGGATTGCTTCCCAGCTCCCCCTGCTCGTTTTTAACGAAGCAGGGAAGGGCAGCTCGCAGCCAGGGCCACCACTGCCCTCGGCACCCGCACACGGGGCGGGCGAGCACGGGACGGCCACAAAAGCCCCTCCGCGACGCCCTCGAGACGCCTCCTCCCGCGCACGCCGAGCGCCCAACACGCAGGGCCTGCGGGGCCGAGCGCAGCAAGGCCGCCCGGCGGCGAGGAAGGCTCCTTCCTCCTCCTCCTCATCCCCGCGGCACCGGCCACGCCGCTGGGCCCTGGCTCGCTCCTGGAGCGGGAGGAGCCGGCGCTGCCGTCCCTGCCTTCACTCGGGGAGGATGTGGAAGAGCCAGAGCGACGCGAGAGGAAGGAAAGCGCGCGGGGACGCGGCCAGGACTTCAAACGGCTTCGGTGTCAAAACGCCCCACTGGAGCATCCCGGCACAGCAGGGCCCCGGCCCCACAAACCTTCCAGGGGAAGGGCTGGGCAGAGCCCTCTCGGAGGAGCTGCCATGCTCGGGTGTCCCCACGCACTGCTGCTGCCAGCGGAAAGGCAACGGTGACACGAGGAGTGACCCGCAAGCAGAGCCTGCATCACCCGCACGCTCACCCGCTGCATCCTCGCCTCCCAGAAACCAACGGGGAATACACTCCCCGTGCCCTCGGAGGAATTAAAGTTTAATCCAAGAACGTATTCAATAGAGGCCAGAAAACAATTCAGTCGTAAAAACGCCCTTATCTTCAGAGAGCAGTGAACTTTCTTCCTGCCCCAACGCAGACCCAGTCCTTGCAGCCGCGGCCCCAGTGCTCAGCGCGGGACCCCCCGTGCCCTCCGGCGCCCGGAACCGCGCGGCCATCCCGCCCTAGGGATCCCGGCGCAGCAACCCGAAGAGCCGGCGACCACAAACGCCACCACGGGAAGGGACACTCAGCCACGGGACGCGACCCGGCGCGCACGGAGAGCCGCCTCCCGCGGGAAACCCCCTCAACCTGCGCCCTGACCCGCGCGGAGAGCTTGGAAAGAAACGCCATGGCCCTGCACTTCAGCTGGAGAATTTATTTCCAGCAAATAAAGAACCCAGCACCGACGTGTTCCCAAACGAGATGAACTCCCCGGGAACAGCCAGGCTGCATCGCAGCGCGTAAGCAAACACAGCGCGCAAAAGCCTCCCACCTCAGATCCGCATAACAACGAGCTGACTAGCGGTGGGTGGGTTTTTTTAGTTGTTTTTCAACCCAAAACACGAGGAGCTGACACACACAAGGGGACCTTGCTGTTCCGGATGTGCAGGACGAGGCTGGTGCGCGAGGGGCAGCGACGCTCGCGGGCCGGGACCAGCAGGCGGGGGCAGCCCCGGCAGCTGCGGCTCCAGGCGCCCGGGCCACAGCGCCAGGAATGTCCCCCGTCCCCGCGGCGAGCCCCCGGCTCCCGAAACAGCCCTGCGGCAGCCCGGAGGGCACGCGGGCAGTGCAGGGACGTGCCCCGCGGGGAGGCAGCACGGGGACGCGGAACGGCCGAGCCGCCAATTCCACCCGCTGCAACGGAGCCACCCGCGCGGAACGCTGCAGCCTCGCGGCCCCGGAGGGCAGCCAGAGCAGCGCCTTGCACGACTGCGGGCGCTCGTGGCAGGCACGGAGCAGCGCGGCGAGCGCAGGGCGCCGCAGCACCTGCACCGGGTCTCCTGGCACCAGCACGGCCGCCCGCGCGCCAGAACTTCCTCCTTCGCAGGACTCGGAGCGAAACAGAAAGGAAAGCGGAGCTCCCTGCAGCCGGCTCACCGCGGCTCCGCGGGCGGCACCTTGGCCGGCCCCAGCGGGTCCCAGCCCCGCGAGCGCTGCCGCCGTCCGAGGGGTCACGGGGACCCAAGCAGGGATGCAGGAGTGTCCGTCTCCAGGCAACCCGAAGCTTCGCTCACTCCTTCGGGATCCTCGCGCTGCCGTGGGGACGTTCCCGGCAGCTTGGGGCTGCCCGTGGGGCACTGGGGCAGGCGGACGAGATCCCCCAGCAGGGCGAGGGAGCGGGCGGGAGGAACGAGCCCAGGAGCAGGGCTGCTCCCTGAGCAGGAGCAGGGCTGGGACAGGCACCGCGCTGTCCCCTGCCCTCCGCAGATCCGGCGCTGGGCGTTTCGGACGGGACACACAGCGGAGCAGGGCTCCCTCGAGCCACGCACAGGCACCACGACATGGGACAGGGCCGGCTGCGCCACGAGGGGACCCTGAAGGACCAGGAGGGCTGTGGCAAACCTGGGATGCCACCACAGAGCAGGGGAGCCGCGCTGGACCAGGACGGCTGCGTGGGCCAGAACGGCATCCTTGGCCCAGGTGGGCTCCCACTGCAGGCCAGGTGGGTCCCCATGGACCAGGTTGGCCAGGTCTGCTCCCTTGGCCCACACGGCCTCCCATGGACCAGGTGGCCAGGACATCCCCCTCAGCCCAGGTGGGCCCATGGCCCGCAGGACATCCCCCTCGGCCCAGGTGGGCCCATGGCCCGCAGGACATCCCCCTCAGCCCAGGTGGGCCCCATGGCCCGCAGGACATCCCGCTTGGCCCAGGTGGCCCCTACGGCCCCGGCAGGTGGGGCAGGGGCAGCCCCGCGGACCCCCAGACCCCACTCACTCTTGAGGGCGGCGACGAGCGACTTCCCGTCCTTGATGAGCTCCTTGATGAACTTGTTGGTCTTCTCGAGCTCGGCCTCGTGGGAGCGCAGCCGCTCGCGGAACTGCGGGCTGTCCAGGCAGCACTCGCTGAACTCCAGCGCCGGCAGCCCCATGCTGCCGCCGCCGCGGGGCGAGCGCGGCGGGAGCGGGACCGAAAACAACCAACTGCGGGGCGGCGTAACGAGGTGAACCGGCGGAGCGGGGCGGGCGGGGGCGGAGCGG
>PTEX01000016.1:7185715-7196006 GCA_003342815.1 Eudromia elegans | reverse complement strand
TCATATTCACTTTACAATAATCTGATGTGGAGGGAGTAGCAACTTGAGTACAGAATATTTTTAAATTATTCAGGAATATTTCCCCATGCAAGTGCATTGACCCAGTCCGTGTGTTCAAGCCCCATGTTAAATAATAAGTTAATAGTGCCCTCGAATGAACTATTCTGGCCCTCGCCCGGGGCTTTCTGTGTCCTCAGGCATTTCCCAYCTCGGCCCTGTTTAGTCCTAGGACATCTTGTTATTTATCTAGGCGCTATTGAGGTGCAGGGCTGGGTTTCCTACGAGCCGGGCGCTGGTGCTGGATCCCGTCCGGCTTCCTGAGCAGCGCCGGGGGAACGGCCGCACGCGGCATTGTTCCGCGGACAGGAAAAGGCCCTTCTCTCCRCCGAGTTCCTCACTGCAAAGGGAAACGCCGAGCCGGGAGAACGCGCCGGCGGCTGCCGCGGTTTCGCTCCCCGGCGGAGCGGCCGCTCGGCATCGGTTCCCCGCGTCCTTGGAGCCGGGTGGCCCCTCACGCGTTTCACAGATCCCAGGATCACGTCTGGGGGGCCGCAAGCTGCGACGCCCGACCCGGCTGGGACCCAGGGACCTGGCCTGGTCCCTTCTTGCCGCCAAGGCAGGACGGACAAGCGGCTCTGCTGGCCCAAGCGTCAAGAGAGGAGGATGCAGGGGAAAGAGGGAAGGGGAAGGGGAAGGGGAAGGGGAAGCTCCCCTTAACTCTGAGGACAGCTACAAACACTGGAAAAGGCACCTTAACAGCTGGAGAAACAGGAAGGTGACAGTGAAGAGCAGAGAGCAGCCCTGGGCATACCCACAGGAGCCCCAGAGACACGGGATGCTCAGGAAAGCAGAGACCTGGGGAGCAGGAGGGAGGACGACAGGGGAACCGTCACGGGGATGGTGAAAGCGGGTGCAGACGAGCTACCCTGATGCATCTTTAGATAAAATTGTAATCAAGCCAGTATTCGATAAGAGCAACGCTAAATTCTAAGGGAACGAGCTCCCCTCAGTTATTGCATCTGGAGCAAGTGCAACACGGTGCATACTGAATGAACCAGAAACTGCTGCTCCCAGAGCAYGACTACAATAAAGATTCGTGACTGGGTTAGTGTATGTCAAGAGGGGCCCTCAGGGAACGGGTTCTTGGCTCCCGAGCAGCGCCGAGTGCAAGTAAACGTGACCCATTGGGATACGTTAGGTCACCCGCAAGGAAGCAGAGCAGAGAYGCCACGGGCAGGACGGGGGCCGCTCTCCTGCAAACAGGGCTGGAGGAGACCCAAGGGCCCTGCGCCGGCGCCCGCCCCGTGCGGCAGCCTCACAGCCGGACCAGCAGCCCCCCTCGCGACGTGCGCTGCCAGCGGTGCCCAGATGTGCACTGCCAGCGGTGCCCAGATGTGCGGTACCACTGGCGCACAGATGTGCATTGCCAGGTGGGAGTTCCCAGCTGTGCCCAGCAGAGTCCTTGCCCTGCTCTGCACCCACCCAGCAGCATCCAGATGTGCCTCCCACCCTCCCCAGATGTGACCCTGCTCTGCACTCTCCTGGCTGCACCCAGCTGTGTCCCCTCTCTGTCCTGTCCCAGCTGTTTCCAGTCATGAACAGCTGTCTTATCCCAGCTGTGCTCCTACTCCACGGTCTCCAAGCTGCTCCCAGCTGTTCCCTGCATTCCACCCATGCCCAGCCTGGCCCTCACTCTGCACGCTCCCAGCTGTGCCCAGCTGTGCTGCAGTTGCGCTCTCAGCTGTGTCCAGCTGTGGTCCCTCTGCACTCCCAGCTGTGCCCACATGCATTCCCATTGCACCAACTGCCCCCCCGCTCCCAGCTGTGCCCAGCTGTGCCCCCCAGCTGTGCGCCCCCCCAGCTGTGTCCAGCTGTGCCCCCCCCCGCTGTGCCCCGCCCCGCGCCTCCCGCGCGCGGCCCCGGGCGCCCCCTGGCGGAGCGCGCCGGGAGGCGCCGCCGAGAGCTCSTGGTCGGGCCGGGGAGCGCAGGGTGGGGGGGTCTCCCCTTCCCGAGCCCCAATCCCGCTCCCGCCAAATCCCTGGATGTTGGGAACATTTACCCATCAGACTTGRCCAAAAGCTCCAGGCCTTGCAAATGTGTCAGGCGGCTGCACCTGGGCAGGGTAGAGGGAGTCGAAGAACGGATGGTCCATTCCGTTCAATTCTTGCAAATCAGCATAGAGCTTTTGACAAAAGACTGAACCGGAATCAAGATACACAAAACATTTTCAGTCGCAAAAACACTGTTTGGACCTTTTTTTTAATCCCTGATAGGAAATCTGTTTAAATATCACATTGCTGTAAACCAGTTCATTTCTGATGGAGAAAGGTGAGGGGTTTCTAAGCTGGCTGTGGCGGGATCCCGAGCCCTTGCACAGCGTCCATCGCCCGGGCCCTGCGGGTTGGCAGGCCGGGCTGCAGCTCGAGGACAGCCCTGGCTCCGGGCTCCCTGCGAGGAGGAGGAGGCAGATGGGAAGGCCRGGCGGCCGCGTGGCAGCTGCCCCTGCCCGCTGGCGTCTCACACAGAGAGGACCTCGTGGACATCCCTTAAATGGGCGTCGCAGCCTGGGCGCTCCATCTCCATCCCCTGCGACCAGCCGCCCCTCACCCCGGAGCAGCTTCCACCATCATTGGGGGTTCCACAGAAACCCCGCACCGGCCCCGGAACCGCACGGAACGGCCGGAGCCGGCAGCCTGGCGGGGCCGCGCGTGCCAGGCGCTCACGGAGCCGCCGCCGCCGCCGCGGGATGTCGGGGCCGGCGCAGCGGAGCGCACGGGACGCGCCGTTAATCCTCCCTGCCCCGGGGCCCGCRCGCTGAATAGGGAAAACGCCTGACGCGGCGGCGCCGGCGGCTGCCTGCGCCGCATCCCCAAGCTCAGCGGCTCCCGGCCCGGTGCACAAACCCGCGCGCGCTCCGAGCTGCTCCAGCCGCCAGCAGCGCCYGGCTAAGAGCTCGGGAAAGGCTCTGGCTCCGGGAGAGCACCGATGCCGCCGCCTTAGGTTGATTCTCAGTGAAGCGCCAGGGATCTTCTATCCAATCCGCTGCAGAGCGAGCCAGGGGCTGCTGGGGAAAGCTGGGCGGGCGGCGGCTGCAAGGAGGGGACRCGCTGGAGCAGGGCCCCAATCCAGGGACAGGAGCACGGGGGTCCGCTGCCGGGACCAGCACGGGGCTCTGCCCGCCGGGCCGCCCTGCGGCTCCCCACACCGCCCAGCTGCGGGGAGAAGCTGCCCTGCAAAGGCACCCCGCTCTGCAGACCCACGCGCGCCCTGTCTTCCTCCTGCCCCTGCCTCTCCCCAGGTGCGAGGCGGGCAGCTACAGGAAAGGCAGGGAGCAGAGGCTTGGCCTCCAGGCTGCACCATGTGCACCGGGCTGGCTAACAGCACGTGGAGGTACCCGGGCTGCTCCACAGCCCGCGGCGGAGCCTCCCGCCCATGGGCACCGCAGTGGCACCGAGTGCAGGGAGCCTCTCCCGTGGCCCTGGCCTGTCACCGGGGCTGCCTGGCGCCCATGTCCCRCGCAGACACCGCACAGCAGCACGGCACGGCACGGGGGGCACGGCGCCCAGCTCGCAGCAGCCCCGAGCGCGCCCAAGTGCACCTGAGCACACCCGAGCGCACCCGAGCGCGGCCTCCCGCCGCCCGTGGCTTCCCACCTCGCGTGGGCTCCCGCGGGCACYGGACAACTTGCAGCCTGCTGGTTTTTTTCCTCCTTTTTCCTCCTCCTTTTTTTTTTTCTCCGGGTGTATAATTATAGTGCGTGCGTCAATAGTGAGCAGAAAGAAAACAGGGCTTAATGCGATAAAATTAAAAGCCTCGGTGGCCGGAGCGCAACCAATGAGCGCGCGGGCGCCGCGCTGCCTCCCCCGGCACGGCCACTGGAGCCGCTGCCCGTCCYGCAGCCCACGAGCGCGTCGAGGCGGCCGCGATGGCAGACGGGGACATCGGCACCTTCGCCGCCCTCTCCGAGAGGTTCGAGCTGCCGCTCGGCAGCTACAAGAAGCCCAAGCTGCTCTACTGCAGCAACGGCGGCCACTTCCTGCGCATCCAGCCCGACGGGCGTGTGGACGGCACCAGGGACCGCAGCGACCCGCACGGTAAGAGCGCCTGCCCCCGCCCGCGGTGCCAGGGACCTCCGTGGGGACAGCCGTATGCAGCCAGGCCACCCGACCGCCCAGGTCGCAACGGGGGCCGTCTGCAGCGTGGCCAGCTCAGACCCCGGCCAGGGCCGCACGTCCTGCGCGCTGGAGGCCACTGCGCAGAGACCGGGCGCTCGCTCCCCGCTCCACGGCCCGCACAGCGCTGGGCTCGTGCGGAAACAGCCCTGCCCCACAGGAATAATCCTGCCCCACTGCRATAATGCTGCCCCGCAGGAACAGCCCTGCCCCGCAGAAATAATGCTGCCCCGCCGAAGCAGCGCGCAGTCGGGCTCTGTCGCATGGGAAGGTGGCTCTGGCGCAGCCCCCGTCTGCGGGATGCGGAACCGCAGGCCCTGGAGGCCGCTGCAGATCCTGCCCCTTGCAGTGGGGCTCCGCTGCCTGGGAGCTCCTCTCTGGGAACCCTCCCGCCCCGCGCACCAGGACCGGCACCGGCTCCCTGCCCAGGAGCAGCCACCTGCGCTGGGCAGCCTCCCAGGAAAGCGCTTTTCCCCGGAACGCGCAGGCGTCCGTGCGGTTTCTGTCCGCAGACGTGACCTTTCCTGCGCTGCTGCGGCAGAGCAGATGTCCAGGGCCGCCCACGCGCCGCGGGCACCGGCTCGCGCTGGGTAAACACAGCTGGGAGCGGGAGGCGGCGGGACGGGAACAGGCAGCGYGTGCGCCCGCCTGGCCCCGGAGCACCCGGGRTTTTGCTTTTACCTGGAACCGTCCYGGCAGAGGCTGSCCAGGARAGCAGGGAACTGACAGCTCGGCTCGCTGCCCCGAGCCCAGCGGCAGCTTCCTGCACTCCCGGAGCTCTCCTGSCTCCACGCGGGAGGCGGCGGCACCAGGACGCCCGGGGGCACCGCGGGGGCAGCCGGGTCCCGTCTGCAGGGAGACACCTCCATCCCGCCACATTTTCTCCACTTCACCCCATTACACACAGAGTGAACAGCCCCACAGACCCCCKCAAGCCCCCCAGGTCTCCAGGGGGATCCTTTGCCTGCGGCCTTTGTCCCTCGGGCTGGTTTCCGATGCCAGCTCCCCAGGCAGCTCCCCAGAGGCAGCCGAACCCACGAGAAACGGGTCCACTGGAGCTGGGGCAAGGGCCCCGATGTGCCACGGCCCCTTCCCACAACCGGACCGGCCAACAGCCCTTGCTCTGGGCTCGAGCAGGGAGAGAGCCGGTCCCTGGTTCCCGAGGGGTGGCCGGGAGCCGCGTTGGGCGCAGGGGCCGTCCCGCTCACGCCGCGCTCCCCGCAGTGCGGCTGCAGCTGAGCGCGCGCGGCGCCGGCGAGGTCTACATCCGCAGCGCCGCCTGCGGCCGCTACCTGGCCATGGACCCCGGCGGGCGCCTCTACGCAGCCGTGAGTACCGGGGCGCCGCGCGGCGGGAGCGCCGCCCCCAGCGCGGGCCCTCACGGCGCCCGCGCCCCGCCGCAGCAGCTGCCCGGCGACGAGTGCCTCTTCCTGGAGCGCCTCGAGGAGAACCACTACAACACGTACGTGTCCAAGGCGCACGCCGAGCAGCGCTGGTTCGTGGGCCTCAAGAAGGACGGCAGCAGCAAAGCGGGGCCGCGCACGCACGGCGGCCAGAAGGCCGTGCTCTTCCTGCCGCTGCCCGCCGGCGAGTAGGCGCCGTGGGGACGGCCACGGGGATGGGGATGGGGACAGCCCCGACCGCTGCCCCTCGGCCCCTGCCAGCCCAGAAACAGCCACAAATACCCATGCYGGCTCCAAAATGAGCCGAGGTAGCTAACGATGAGCTAAGCTAGCTAAAACCCGAGCAGAACCAGCTAAAACCCGAGCTGAAAGCTAACTAAATTAGCTAAAACACTAGTTAAACGAGCAAAACACTAGCTAAACTAGCTAAAAGCTAGCTAAATTAGTTAAAACGATAGCTGAATTAGCTAAAGCACCAGGTAAGTTAGGTCAAGTTAGCTAAATTAGCTAAAGCACTGACTAAGCTAGGTAAAGGTAGCTGAATTAGCCAAAAATGAGCTAAGCCAAGCTAGAGGCAGCCGAAAACTCTCCCGCCCGGCAGCGCCAGCCCTGCCCTATGGTGCTGCTGTGGCCGTTGCCTGCTTGTGTTTATTTATTGAGCAAACCCGTCTCCCCTGCAAAGCACCCACGGGCGGCTGTGGGAGCTGCAGTGCTGGTGCCCTCCCGGCGAGACCCCCGGCACTGCGGCCAGCGGGAGCCTCCGCTTCCAGCCCCAGCCCCTGGCACCACGGCAAGGGGGGCCTCCGCTTCCAGCCTGCCCTTCCCAGCACCATGGCAAGGGGGGCCTCCACTTCCAGCCTGCCCTTCCTGGTGCTGCTGCTCCAGGCTGCAGAACGGAAGGGATTGTGGCGGAGCGGAGCCACTGTCCTGGTTCTGTGGGCGCTGCAAATAAAGCAAGTGTGCAGATGGATCGAGTTTGGAGCGGCGTGGGGACAAGGGTGCCAAGGCAGCAGGAGGGGTCCTGCGTCACCGCAGCCAGGCCCCAACCTTGGCATTTGGGTCCAAAACTTTCTGAAGCAGCAAAACACGTGGATTTCCTGCTTGCCGGGTGGGAGCTGGTCCCACTGCCTGGCGCTCGCCGGGCTCTCCAAGGCCCCTTGCGCCGCCCGTGCGAGCCCGCGGTGCCCCTAATTGCAGCCCGCAGTCTATTTTTCTCCCTAGAGGCACRTGGCCACCCTGGCCAGAGCCGCGCTCCGACCAGAGCCACCACGGCCGTGGGTGTCCTGCCCCCCACAGCCGAGCCGTGGGCACTCGCCAGGCCCCGCGCCCAGGCGCCCTCATCACGACGTGCACGTACGGGTGGGCGCCACCCCTCTGGAAGCAGAGCAAAGGCCCGAGCAGGGGACCCAGCTCCTAATGCGCCTGTGACGCTGGGACACCGCGCTGGCACCCTGCAATGCAGACCAGGGGTGGCACCCAGAAGTGCAAACCACAGGGTACCCTGCAGCGCAGACYGCCACCTCGCAGCCACAGCTCCCCGCTGGCACCACGCGCACGGCGTGCAGCCCCCTGCGCGGAGCGGGCTCRCTGTCACAGTGTCACCGGCTGCCGGGAGGGGGCAATGAGGAGGCGCCGCCGCGCGCTGCGCACATCTGGCCCGGCAGCTGGAGCACAGACCCAGGAAGGCAGYGAGCGCCAAAGGCGCCGGGAAGCTGAAGCGATGGAGAGCAGAGCCCACGGGCGGATTTGCAGCACGGAGCCTCGGCTGGGGGCGCGGAGGGCGGCGAGGGGCCGAGGTGGCAGGACGGGGGGCTCTGCACCCCAGAGCAAGCCGGTCACGCGCGGYCCCGCACAGGCGCTCGCTGCGCCCAGCTCCTGCACTGCTGCACGCTGCCGCTCCCGGGACGGGAATTCGCGGCAGCCGCTTCCTTCCAGCCCCACTTCCAGCAGCAGGAGCAGAAACCAGAGTGGCCACAAGGCACAGGACAAGGTGGCGATCACCAGCGCAGGCTGGGGCGGGGGGCCATGCGGACGCTCTCCCGCTCTGCAGGCCCCGCTCCCCTGTCCCCTCCGCRGTGCTGGCGGCTCCCGCAGACATTCCCGCAGAGCAGCAGGGTGCAGGACAACCCTATTTGTCTCATGCAATCCCAGGCTGTGGTGACGCTGACTGAAAAGGGACGAAAGGGCTTTCCTGGCACAGCCCTGCAACATGGACCCTTTCAGACCCTGCAGCTCCGGCTCTCTGCGTGCTCGGGCCCAGCCTGCCCAGTGTGCTGCAAGGCACCCTGAGCACCCATCCCTGCACACCCCATCCCTGCACACTCCGTCCCTGCGCACCCCGTCCCTGCGCACTCCATCCCTGCACACCCCATCCCTGCACACTCCGTCCCTGCGCACCCCATCCCTGCACACTCCGTCCCTGCGCACCCCATCCCTGCACACTCCGTCCCTGCGCACCCCGTCCCTGCGCACTCCATCCCCATGCACCCCGTCCCTGCGCACCCCATCTCTGCACACCCCGTCCCTGCACAGCAGGACCCATCCTCACGCAGGGCATCAGAAACGCAGGGCGCAAGGACACAACACCCAGCTGCTCTGCACACAGCCCGGACRGGCTCAGACCTCTCACAGACCCGTTCATCTGCATGAGAAAAGCCAAGCAAAGGCCTCCCTCCCTTTGCCATTTCATTCTTAGCAAGCAGTGGTTTGGGAAAAGCAGCTTCCAGGCACTGCCACCCCTCAGTGGCAGCCCGGATCCATCCGTGTGCATGGAAAGCTCAAGGCCCCCTCTGCTGGGCTTGCTGGAGCTCCCAAGGAATTATTTTCATGTTCCTGCCCGTCGAGGATGTTGTGAGTAATAAGAGGAGCTGCAGCTGGGGCTTTTGGGAAGTGTTTTGAGCRGTTACTTCTAGAAAGGCTCTTTCAGAGGGCCCTGTGGAGCGGCTGCCGTGGCCGCCTGGCACCCAGCGCGCGCAGTTCAGCGGGCGTCTGGCGCGGACTGCGTTTTAATTTGTAAAAACTCAAAAATCTTTGGWAAAGCTCCACACGATCCAGAGAAAAGAGAAGGGAAAGAAACAACTTCTTGAAAACCAGTCAGGAGTTAATGGCAATTCCACTCAGGCAGGAAGGAAGGTTTTGCTGGCCATGCCTGGCTCCAGCCCGGGCCCAAAACAACCCACTTCCAAAAGAGCCATTAAATACATCCCACAGCAGCAAATCCCTTGGAGAAGCACCAAATAACTGTGAATATGCAAAGGCTTTCTGTGCGGACGGCAATGCCAGCTTTCCTCTGCCCCAGCCCCGGCAGCACCTCGAACACAAACCCCCGAGCACCGCAGAGGGCGGCGGCGGAGGCCCCTGTCCCACGCAAGCCCGCAGCGGAGCCCAGCTGACCGGAGGGGCCGGGCGGCGGCGGCGCGGAGCGGGTGACGCTCCGGGCGCTGCCGCGGCGCCGTCACCGTGAGCACGCGCGGGTGCTCGGGGGGCGCCTCACGCGGCCGGGCCGCTCGCTGGCCGCCTGCCCGTGCCCGGGATCACGCGGCGGCGGCGGGGCGCATCCCAGCGCTCCCTTCACGGGCTAACGTCACATCTCCCGGGACTCCCGCACGGTCACAGGCGTCGGGATCCTGTGACTTGATGAAAGCACTCACCTTGTTTTAGGTCTTAAAAACATTTTTAAGCATTACGGTTAGGATTGAAAGATGGAAACTTTTAAAATGGCTTAAAAACCCCAAAGGAATAGTAATAACAGCAATAATAAAAGAAGACCAAATGCAAGTGAACAGAAACTTTGTGCAGGCCAAGGGCCCTCCGGAGGCAGCACGTGCCCGAGGCCGGTGCAAACGGTCTCCACGCTGCACACGTGAGTGCTGGCATGCACGAGCGCGTGGACGTTCCGGCTTGCCCTCCAAGTGCAGACGCTGGCATTGCCATTAAGTGTCTGGAAACCCAGAAACATCCGGAGTAAAAGCAAACGCCTGCTCAGTCCAAGCGCCAGTTTGTGCTGGGAAGTGGCTGCGGAATGATTCCAAGTGGTTTTCCAATGCGAGCAGGGGTTGCTCRAGCAGACGGCGCAGCGGCCGCGCGGGCGGCACCGGGCGCTGGGCCACGGGGGAGCCGCGGCCGGAGGAGCCGCCGGGAAGCTCCGYGCGGGGGCCGGGACGGGGACCGTGCAGGAGCTGCAGCCCGAGCGCCCGCTCCGCCCCGCGGCCGCAGCCCGTCCCTGCTCCCCACACTTGTCTGCACAGGGAAGGAACCTTAGAAGAGCAATTAAAGCAAATCTGGCTCCCTGTTAATGAAGTTCTGCGTCTGGAAGCAGGCAAGACGCCCGTGCCCAGGAGCTCTGCCTTGGACACGTTTCAGGAATCCCTTCTCTAGAGCTTCCAGCTTTCCTGCAGGGCTTTCTTCCCTCCCAAACTGAACTGATCAATGCACAGCTAGGAGTTACCACTGAGGGGAGGGGAGAGCCGCACTCGGAGAAGCCACCACGTTAAAACAAGCTAGAGAAGCAGCCGCAGAGTATTTCCTTGTGGTTTCCTCCCCCAGGTACCTTCGTGCAGACAGAAAAGCCTTCCGAGCACTTGTGGTCAAGGTTGTCACCTCCTTGGCTTCAGCCCGTGTTGCCGGGCTCCATGCTGTGAGCTCTCAAGGCAGCGCTCACGCAGGGGCCGCGGTCCCCAGAGAGCATCGCTCCTGCGAGCAGAGCCTCGCCATGCC
>PTEX01000016.1:7163661-7185149 GCA_003342815.1 Eudromia elegans | reverse complement strand
CACTCGTGCCTTTTGCTGCCTGCTGAGGCTGCTCTCACCTGCACCAATGCATGCCTGCACTGCATGTGCAGAAATATATATATTTACAGATATTATGTATGTGCCTTCTTGCACCAGCAGCAATGCATACACACACCTACTGCATGTGCAGGAATGTGGTTTTGTATATATTTATATTTTATGTATGCATGCTTGTGCCAGCCGTACTGCATGCATACAAACACTGCTGTGCAGGAATGCATGTGCACACATATAATGTGTGTATATATGTATATGCGTGTATATATGCAGCCCTGGCTGCATGCACACTCACACCAGCGATGCCAGTGAGTGTGTGTCCACGTGCTGCCCAGCGGGCACCAAGAGCCCCCCATTGCGACGGCGCGTACCCGGCCGGGGGTTGGACAACGCGGGCCGGTTCCTTCCTCCGCGGGGCGACGTCCTCGGCCCGGCAGCCCCCGCGTGCTGTGAATGTCCCCATGTCAAGGACAGGGCGCAGGAGAGGCACCGCCTGCGCTGCCCCCACGTGCRGCCCCCGCCTGCACACGGGCTGGGAACGGCGGCAGAGGAGCTGGAACTGCCTGGGCAGGGGGCTCGGCTGCGTCCTGCTCCTCTCCTCTCTTCCCGCTCCACTCTCAGCTCCATAAACAGAGCCTGCCCAGGGCATCCTCAGTCTCCATCCTCAGCASCCCACAACGAGCATAAAACCGACCAGTCTATTTTCTCCCCACCACCAGACTTCACTCTGGATACTYGATTCTGGTCTTTTCAGCCACAAAGTACAGCAGCACCATTTAGCCTGTGCACATCTGCAGGTGTAAATCCACGTGTGTGCACACTTACCTTGCACAGTCACGTCCCCACGAGGCGTTTGGAGCAATAAACAACCTGGAGCAATCAAACAGGGCGGTGGGCTCTGCGGGGCTTCACTCGAACGAATGAACGCGCGGAGAGGGAGGCAGCGCCCCGGAGAGCAGGCGGCAGCGCCGAGCGGGCAGGTCGCGGGCTCTGCGGACGGGCACGGACGGGCACCTGCGACACCCGAACACAGCGCAGCAAGCCAAGGATCCTTCTGAAAAAGAAGCGGCAACATGTTTAAAAACCAGCACAAAACCAGCGCGAAAGCAGGAGCCACTCCATGAGCCGGTTCTTTCCCATTCCCTACAAAGGTTTGTGCCGGGCCTCGGTACCTCTCTAATGGAACAAAGCGGCACTGGGCTCGTTCCACCCGCACAAGGAGGCCTCCCAACAGGTCAGGCACGGGCGCCCAGCAAGACGACCAGGCTGGGCGCCCTGGCTCCGTCCCCAGCGGTGCGGGACGGCAGCCCCGGGCGGCAGAGGCCAGCGGCTCCTCCGCAGCTCAGTCTGGCAACCAGCACGACGGAGCCTGCGGRGCTGGCCGGGCCCCCGCAGCCACCCGCGGGTCCCCACCGCCCCCGAGGCAGCTGAGCTGGGGGTCACCCCAGAAGGGAAACGGGAGGAAAGGGTCAAAGCGCCAGCTGGAGCTGAGCGTTACCAAGGCACAGGGTGCATCGTGATTGCTTGACTTTCTGTGTACTGCTCCATGGCCGGCAATCTCGGTATCATAAAAACATCAGAAATCAACAACAACAAAGCTAGCTCTGTATTCCAGATGAGAAACACGTGCACAAGCAGAGCAGCAGCTCCTTCCCTCGCTTCCTTTCCCGGTCAGTCGTTTGGACGATGCTCTGCTCGCGTCGGTAAAACTATTCTCCCGGCTCCTTGGACCACTTCATAAATCAAACTAATATTTTTGGAACGGAAGGAAAAATCAATCGAGACACCTCAATGAATGAGAACAAAAGCTGCTCATGGAGGCTGCTCCAGCACCGGCCTCTGAGAGCGTTTCCTGCACAGGCCTCCTCCTTCCAACTGTGTTTTCTCAAACAGATGAAAGAAATCCCTCAAACACTTTAAAACGAGTATAATTTTTTCCTATCTAACCCGAGTATGGGAGCAGGGCGGGACTTGGCGTCACCAGGCCCTGAGCAGGAACAGCCTCATTCCCTCTGGAACCACCTCTGCCAAACGATGGGGGAAGTTTTGTGTGTTTGTCATCCACATTGGCTGCAAAGCTGGTTATTTGAATTAATAAAGCACTAAATGAGCTGAAATTGTCTTTATTTTTAATATGATGAATGGAATAAATGATGGGTGCCTCTGTTCCAAGCTTCTTTTCCACAACATGCTCTATCTGAAAAGCCCAGGAGACCTTCTCTGCTCTTCCCGCATTTCGCAGGCGCGGTTTTCCACGGAGCACAAGGGCYGTTTGGGGGCTCTGCGGCCCGAGGGAGCCGGGAGGCGGCCGCCCCGCTCTGCTCCCGCCACAGAGCTGATTCCCTTGTTGTTTTAAATGCTGTCGGTACCCGGCCTTAGCCTGTCGGCTGCTCCTATAGGAGAAGCCCTTGGGGTATCTCTGCCCACGGAGCCCCACGTCCCACAGGAACCTCCTGGTGCTTCGGGTCACGAATGTGGCCAGATGAGCAGCAGACCTCGGCACACCSCGATGCCCGGGGTGCTCCAAGGGGCCCAACGCTGACGGGTGCTTTGGAGCAGAGAGCTTAGCTTATTTACAGGCGTATTTATGCACCTCCTTTCTCCTGGAACTGGCCCTACTGCAGCCCACAGAGAGCATCGCTCCCTCCCGCTGAGGGATCCAGGGGGCCCAGGTCAGCCCTCAGCCCCRGGATGCACCGGGACGCAGGGCTCATGGCACCAGGAGCCAGGCGCACAGAGGCAACCCCAGCCTCAAAGAACGGCAAACAGGGAACACAGGAACTGTAAAGATTCAGGATCCTCCCACGTGGCTCCCAGCCCTGCAGCGGGGCAGGAGAGCCACGAGCCTTCGGTCAGTTCGGGCRTGCCGCTGAACTCGTGCTTCTCACTGAGCCACTCGCAGCACTTGCCTTGCTGGGTGCAGCACGGAACGGGGCTCCAGAGCCATTCAGTCCCACAATTAACTGCCTCATTTTTGGAAAAAGTCGAGCAGGGGAAAAACAACATGAGCAAGGAACCTCTTCTCTCTCCGAGATCAACTTCTGTAAGCAAAATGACCTTTGCTTCCCTAGAACAGGCTTGTATAGCCAGAATGGTGTATTTTTAAACGATATCTTTTCAAACAAGTAAAACACACGCACCCCATGTGCAAACACGCAAGGCAAAACTCTCTGCTTTACATCACGTAGAGCATTTTTAAACGACATCTCCTTTTTCCGGGGTGGAAAATCACAGTCAGCATTTGTATATAAATATTATTACACGGCTGGGAAGCGCAGGCCAGGAGAGCGCGCGCGGCGCACGACAACGCGCTGAACCTCCGCGCAGCGTCGGGGACGGCGGCCCCAGCCACGCGGCGGCTCTGGCGGCACTTCGCTCCGGCGCCGGAGCGCGGAGGCGCRCGGGAATCCTCCCCCGCGGCCGGATGCGGCTGGAAGCTCCAGGTTAGCGCGAGGCCGCACGTGYGCGGGGTGCCGGGCGGCGCTCGGGCTCTGTGCTGGCAGACACGCCGCTCCTGGAGCCAGGCACATTTTCTCAGGAGCCAGCAAGTCTTCCAAGAAGGAACACAGGCAGAGACAGCGTGGGCTTGTGTTTGCTGCCAAGCTCTGCACCTCCRCGATGAAGCACATTTCATTAAGCAGCCACAACCACAGCCATCCTCCTCCCCAGCCTGCAAGGGACCGACGGGCCCCAAGACCAGGACTTTGCTCTTGGATGAAGCTAGGTGCCTGCTCAGTTCGCTGGCACAGACGGTGACACTCTCTGCGGGGGGCACCAGGYCCAGAGACCCGAGCGCTCCGGGGGGCTCCAACCTCGCTCCTCTCGTGCCGCAGAGGTGGGAGTTGACCGTCCCGGGCGCCTCCTTCTCCAGACCCCACGGGACACAACCTGAACGGAGACCTCCAGCGCTCAGGTCACCCAGCTCTAACGGCAAGTTCCCTCCTGCCCTGCTCAGGATTCACAGGACCCGCTCTGGCAGCGGCCACGGGCGGTCACTAGTTCGTGCAAGTTGCACGTATCTGCACTTTGCTCTGACTTTCAAAGCAGAAATGCCTTCCCTGGCAAAACACCCCATCCTGTTACGAAAACCCACCCAAATCCCTGCGGCACAGGAACCTCCAGCAGGGCTCGGCCACATCCACAACGCCTCGCACGGACTATTAGGCCTTTGAGGATTCTGCAGCACCCTCATTAAATAGYTCCTGTCTGTGGCACTAAGAGCATCAAACAGAACAACAAAGAAACCCCATCGCCAGCACAGGCTCGGAGCGGGGAGCGGCAGGGCAGGCAGGTGCACCACAGGCCCTCGCTGGAGCCGTTTTGAGCTGTTTTGTTGAGATTCCTGCTCGGTGAAGCTAGGGCAGCGTCACTGCCTGGGACGAGCCCTTGCAGGCCACCACCACACCTGGGGCCCAAAGGGGACAAATGACATGCGCTTTAATGCAGAGGCAAAAACAAACGACAAACTGTTCTAAATCCCCATAAGTAACATTTTTTTTTCAGTAGCTTTCCTTTCTAACACCAGTTCTTTCCAAAAATATCAGAGATAACTCAATAGTCTCAGGAAGTGTTAGTGTACATTAGGTGGACAGTAGGCAGCTTTTAAACGGGATTAGGTCAGACTGAAATGTAAATCTCGATTCCTGTAGCTTTGAGCAAACAAGCCCTTCTGGTAGTTCCTCTCCTTTCGGTTTCAATTTCTCCCACATTTTCCATTCGTTTCGTGGATAATAGACGGTGCACAGAACTTGAGAGGCACCCAAGAACGCAGGAGCGCTTTCCACCAGAGAATCTCACCAGTCGCACTCGCAATCCAGCCTATTTTTGCCCGCTCGCCTCATCCTGCGCTCGTCCTTGGCGCCTCGGCTGCCAGCGAATGACTAACTTGCTCCCCGCGCCACTTCCTCCTCCCCCAGGAGCATTCAAGCCCATCTGGAGCCTCTCACACCAAAGTCTTTCTGGAGCCACCAAGACAGCGGCAAGAAGGCGAGCGCCGCAGGCAGCTCCCCATCCCCGCGCCCCCCGCTGCGCTGGCCACCAGCGCGTCCCCTCGAGTGGATGCTGCGCCTGCTGAGGAGCTAATTCTCGTTTATTGGCAGAAAAGACCAACACGGGCAGGCGAGTGAGGCAGGTGAGGCCGGGCAGAGGCAGAGCCAGGACCGAGCTGCTGCTCCTGGGCCAGACCCGTCCCAGCGGCAGCTGCAGAACGGGAAGCGGCAGCCGCAGGTCGGAAGATGCTCGACCGAGATTGCTTGAGTCACAAAACATGGAGAGAGAAAAAACAACAACAAAAAAGCTTTAGGAGATCGGCGAAAGCCAAAGCCTAAACCGCTCCACCCCTCCTTCCCTCCTGTTCCGCCTGCACGTCACGCACCGTCAACTACTCTGCGCTCCTGCTGGAGCCGGGGCCTTGGAGAGCACGGGCGGATGGACCAGCCCAGCGCAGCCGCCCCGTATCCCCACTGAGACACACAACATTGTGAGAGAATGTTGTGCATTGGAGAAAAGTAACCAAAACCCACCAGATTCTCTGAAAAGCAACAGGCTAAGGCTGCAGAAGCAAAATGGTTTTTAAACATTACGRAAAAAAATCCTTTGAAGCCATGTATTTTCCAGCCTTTAATTTTTTAATGGATAAAATCTGGATATTTTCAAAGTAGGGACAGGAGGAAGTTAGTCAGAAAAATACTCAAGTGTCAGAATATGGTAATTATAGACAAGTATGTGACTCCGTAACATCCAGCCCCACTTCAAAGAGGGGAGAGCAGCACTAACGTTACTGCAGCGCCGCAGCCCAGGGCTCCCGGGCAAAAACAATGAATAGCTACACTGCTTGCCTTGATCTTTCCCCCGCTTTTTTATTTATTATTTTTAGTAGCTTTGCAAGCTAAATGGGAATCGACAGGGACTGGTGYCCTTCCCAGCAAGCCAAAGGCCTGTGCTGGGCTAGGAAACCTCTCCCGGAGGCCCCGTGCAGCCCGCAGAGCTCCCGGCCACGGGCCCTGCAAGCGCCTCCCGGGCCGCGCGAGCGCCGCTCCGAGCCCTCCCGCCGGCCCTCTGAGCAAGGCGGCTTCCGAGCGGAACTGCAGCTTGGAAGAGAATCTTGGGCTGCAACTTCGTCCAGRAGCTCTAAACCCCTGAGGATACTTTTGCCATCCTTTTCCGTTATAATTCATATCATATATGCACACATTACATCGAAATCAAAACAGTTAAAAAATACCAAAAGGGGAAGGAAATAGGAGACACAAATTGCACTAGTGCTACAGGTCACAGAGGAGCTATGGTTAAAATACAGAGTTAATCACAACTAATCCGGGCTGAAACAGCCAGGATCTATAACATAACATGTTTTTACAGCATACAGAAGAATACATGACCATGTATTGGGCAGACCCTGCTGCCCAATAAACATTTTGCATACTAAACCATAACCTTGGATATGCTATTAACTACTCTAGGAGCTGTGTTGGAATTAAGCATTTGTCCTTTTGCTACAACTTTCATAAATGCAATAGGAGACAAATATTACCTCCTGCCTTTAGACTGACAGGCATCTCCTGACACCTCTGTTATCTCCTGGTATAGACCCCTTGTCTTTATCAGATAGACTTYGGTCTTATTCTGGCAAAATAAGGGTATTTGCCACATGCTTCTGGACACAGGATTTGCACATGTAGCTGAACGTCACTTTGGGCTGCACCCAGACCCCCTCTTGGAGCCCACAGCTGGGAAACCCGTACCCGAGATCCAGAGCAGCCCTGCCTGGCAGCAGGGCTTGCTGTTCCGCCTGCCTGACAGCGGCAGAGACCACGGATCGTTTCTTCAAGATCATTTATTCCGGGAAGGCCCCAGCCGCGAGTGCGCATCCACTGCCGAGGAATTTTTACCCAAGCCAAGGACAAGTTATTCAGATGTTTAGACTCCGAGCCAGCCAGCTCACAGAACGCCGATCAATACTAGCCAACCTCTGCACATTGACAGCGTTTGGAACAGCAGGAGCAGCAGCCGGTGCCGGGGGACACTCGAAAGCAGCACCCCCACAGCCCACCTGACACGCACAGGGCACAATATCTGGCAACACMTCCGTAAATTGATCCTAGAGCCGTTCTTTCCCACTCCACCTGTGGCCAGAGGCATCAYCAGAATCAAGGCAGCGGGAACACTGGGCATTGCACGGGCTGGACTCCACAGCCAGGGAGGGGCATTCCTGTGCACGGGCTCTCCTCAGTGCACAGGGAGGCAGATCCAGCCCCCAGGTTTTCATGGTGTCTTTCTAAGAGTCAGGTAGGCAAGGGTCAGATGAAAAAATAAATCTGCCATTCCCTTTTGCCCTTTCTAAAAGGAGATTCCAATTTACACTTTCCATGCCTGCAATGCATACCAGCATACCCAAGAAAATAAGGAAAAGTCCAGGTCACTGCCAGAGTAGGCTGGAGGGTTTGGTCCCTGCACAAGAGGGGCAGACGATCCGATGCCTCCTGGGCATCCCCATCCCAACGGGCTCTGGGCACTGCCATGACACCCGCAGCCCCTTCCCAGCAGCTGCTRGCATGGATCCCTGGGCCAGCCCCCACAGAGCTGCCGCTCCCTGGAGCTGCCAGGGTGGCCCCTTGCAGAGCTCCCCCCAAACCCACCGAGCCCCCAACCTCAAGCTGGCACCGGCCTGGAAGGCTCACGGTGGCTTCAGCTTTTCCACGAGCTGAAGGACACACACAGAGATCACAAAATGTCGAGCTAGAAAATGACAGGTATTTTCTGTCCTCACTGGTAAGGAAAAATAGGGAGACAGATAGTGACGGTCCTAGGAACAGGCAGTACAAGCTGGACAAATATTTTGCTGCTACACATGGTTTCAGTAGAGCAAATACTACAAACCTAGCCGAGCGGTTCAGCTGAGGCAACGCAGAGCCCTGTGGAAAACAGGGGTGGTGCCGCCCGGCATAGCGCACAGGCAGCTCTGCCGCTTCCCCCAGGACACACGGGAGCACCGCAGGGAAAGCGGCTCTGCGAGGCCAAGGGCCGATCCCAAGCCCCTGGAGCAAAGGAACCTTGCTCAGCAACCTACACCCATCTCGGGGTCTGAACAGGCTCGACCTGAACAGCTGCTCATTGCCAGCATGAGGAGGGACGCGGGGCAGAGCTCTGCATCCCCGAAGGGCYGCGTGTGCGGGCCCAGCACAGCTCAGTCGATACTGGGCCCTTTCCTTCGCCTCTGCTCCCAGAGCAGCACGACAACAACGTGATACTCCCCCTGCTCCAGGGGCTCTGTCCCTCTGCCCCAATCCCACGTGGGCCCAAAGCCGGGGCTATGGGGCCGAATGGTGGTGGCAGCTCTGGGCRGCCGCTGCCTTCACTGCAACCCAGGGGAGCCCGGCACCGGCAGAGCAGAGCTGCCGGGCTGGGGAAGGCCAGCCTTGTCCAGAGGGAAGAGCTTGTGGGATACAGGATGGGCCACAGAGAGCCAGAAGGAAGAGGAGGGAGAGATCAGCTGCAGAAGTTTTTTATKATTTCAAGACTACTTTAAAAAACAAACAAAAAAATCCACCCAACCRGGAGAAACAGGAGCAATATCCTGGGCTCTGCTGCTGCCGACGCTCTGCTCAGCATTACATGGCTAATCCCCACTTCCTTCCTCTCCTCACACACATTTAATGAATAATTCTTCATTATTTCCTCTTTGCAGTTTTATTGCTGGGGTTGTCAGCAGCTCTAGCTGTGCAACGCAGCAGCAGCACGGGGGCCTGGGGAGACGCCTTCCTGTGCTGCCACGAGGCCTCCMCGGGGCTGCAGCGCGAACAGCCCCCAAACAGGACTCAGCAGCTGGGCCTAGAAGCCTTCCAATGAGACGCTGGACTCCCGCCCTGATGTGGTGTTACACATTCCCAGAACTCGGACCACGGCTCAGAATTTGCGCACTTGATGGTGCCAGGAAACAATGGGATTTTTGCTCAGGCATCTGCATCGCTCAGCTCTGAGCTGGTTTCCAGCACTAAGTACAATGAGATGTTTTCGTATTAAGTTGCATTTTCTTCCATCATCCATCTATTTGCTAGTTTTCAAAATGAAGAACATAGAATTCTTATGCTTGACCATTTCAAAAATGATTATCCTGCAAAGAACATGACCAATAATAAAGCTACATTTTTAGCAAGTATATTCTATTTATCATTAAAAAATGGCACTGGTCTTCTCTATCAGAAATACGGGAATCTTTTTCTGCATCACGCAGACATGTTGTTCTTTAAAGCTTCTCCCTCCTCTGTCCTCTGTCCAGTTTGTACCAAAGCCCCATGCAAGCTTTTAAGGATGTGTTCCACAAATAAGACAGAAAATGAGAAAGGGCTCAGCTCATATCCTGAAGATGACTCTTTAATATATACACACACCATTGTTTTTAATGCATTTTCACTATCAGCAACCTGCCTGCAAGGAGCTGGAAGGACTACGCAAACAGAGGCCTGCACTGCAGTCAGCCCTGCTCCACCCGAGGGCTGAGCGATTCTCCATTTGCTGAAGGACGTTTCTGAGCCTGCAGCGGGTGCCAGCAAGGCAAGACATCCAAGGGAGCTCAACSTCTCACAGCAGAAAAGCACTTACTGGTTAAAAACCACTTGAGAAGCTGGCCCTGAGGGCCTGTTTCCCATTGCCTCCAGCACACCCACTGCAAGGCCCAGCAGGACTTGCACAAGGCTAAGGAAAAGCTGAGAATAGCAACCAAGTTGTCTCACTTCCATTAAATAGGATCACCTTCTTTCTCTTGGTAGATTTGTGTAGACGACATTGCTCTCTCCTAATCTCCTTTACCTACTTAAGAGGCAAGAGCCACAAAATAAATCTATGTGCTGCATATACAGCTTGCCATTCTAACATATGGCTTCTGCTTGCATGTGCACGTAGCTATCACCAGCAAAACGCAGGAGCTGCAATGCCTGAGCGGCAGGACATGCGTGCATGGCTATACTGCAGCAAAGGATATACAAACTGCAGGTCTGTAGGCAGGAAAGGAAGCCTAATGCTAAAGCAAACTGATTATTTGCACTGATTAACATCTTCTCAGTACTCAGTCGCACCACAGGGGAGGAAAAAAAAACCCTGGCAGCTGCAGCCTGTTTCCCCCTTCTCCCTCTCGCGGGTGCCCCGAGGCCCGAGCTCGCACAGAKGCGGCCATAAAAGGAGAAGCGGCGCCCGCGTCCCAGCTCGGCCCGGCCGAGGTCCGACGCCCCCGCGGGCAGCGCCTGCAGCTCCTGGGGCGGGTGGGGGGAAGGGTACCCAGGACGGCTGCCCGCGACCGCGGAGGGGGGATGGGGGTGTCACTACGGGGCTGGGCCAGGAGCCCCCCCCGCCCCATTCCGCCCTATTCACCCCCGCGCCTGTGGGCGCCCCCCGCCCCTGGCTGCAGCTGCCGTTACCTCGAGGCCGGGCGGGGGGCGCGGTGCATGCGCAGCGGCTGCCGCCTGCCCTCCATTCACAAGAAAAAAAAAACACCAGGAATGCGAGAGCCGGATCCATTCTCCGCAACTCGCAACAAGTCTCTCTCCAGCCCCCCATTCATAAAAGCGAGCAGAGCATGCGCCCTGGCRCCTCGGTGCCCACCCATTCATAGAGTCGGGAGGAGGCGCATGCGCAGAGGGGGGTCGCTGCCCTCCCATTCATAAAATAGCCATTTTCCCAGGCAGCGGTTGTTGCAACATCGCGGCGGCGGCCGCCGCTGACAGCGCCGCGCTCCGAGCGGCTCGTGCCCGCGCCGCCAGCCCCCTCCTCTGGCTCGGATTTAGGATTAACTCGCCCGGGGAGAGATGCTCTTAGCTGAATTACTTAAAGTAAGTACAAGATCTGTCTTTACGAACAAACGATAAATGTATTTAAGTGGAAAAAAATAATAAAGGCTCTCCTCCCAAGGCAAAATCATGCACTATTTCTATATGCATTTGTCTGTTCCCCTAAAGATCACTGATCACAAGCCTATTTCTCATCATGACTTTTCTAACAGCAATTATCTATAATTATATGAAGTAGAGAGCTGCCTAGAGCTTCACTGTATAAAAGAGACTTTGCATTCTGAAGAAAGATTTTTATTTTTTTCTGTAGAATTTGCATCTGTTTTTCTGTGACTCTTTTTTTACACTCCTTTCTATGTTTTTGCCTTAACATCTGCATTTGGTGTACATATATGGCAGGCAGGTTTTACCATACTTGCGTCAGGGTTATTTGCAGGGTTTTTATAATAGAATAAGGCTCCTCTTTCTGTTGATGGGGGATTTTTCCCTCATTTCTGCTTTATTCCAAAGGTGCATATATATACAGTCACCTGGACTGGCAAATCAGAATGGAATATTTTTTACTTTAAAATATAAAAACTGATCTTACAGATTTCCTCTCCATTCCAAAGCCCTGTGGCTTGCAGCGTCAAGTAGTTCCAAGCTGTCTCCATAATAGGACTCTTCAGAGATCAASCACTGGAGTGTCAGATCTTTTCTGCATGACCTTTGCTCTTTAGCAGTTTATTTCATGCAACTATGCTTTTTCTTTTCTTTTTGSCTTATTCCATCACTGTTCTATTCTCTGTCTTGCTGTGCACTTGGTCGCTTCAGCTTTACATGTGGATGGATTATGTATTTTAAAGGTTAGATAAGTCAAAAATGTGTGAAGAGAGTCATTTTATAAAGGTATATTTGTAATATATATGTAATATGCATGGAAGACAAAAAAAATGTCTTGGCTGCTCCTCTTTACCAACTGCGTAGCAAAGATAAGCCAGGATTTTATTTTCTGGTACCAGTCCTGGCGTCACAGGAGAAAGACAAGCCTTGAGACGACATGTTCTGAAAATTCATTATCAGAGGGGGAATGGAAAAAGCAGAAAGGGCCATGTATGAGGTGTGGAGGTCCAAGAGGGAAGCAGGATTGCAAGTGCAGACCTTGGAAATGGCAGTGCAAATAATATCAGCTTTAATTGTAGGAGAAAAAAGCTTCACTCTTTCTCCTCAAGTGATCAAAAGATAGCTCTGATTTCTTGATTCAGATCTCTTATTACATTCAACTCTTTTTAAGGGGTAAAATAGAAAGGGAAAAACACCAGTTAGAGTAGAAAATGCGCGTTCTAGATTTTTTTAAACTTCCCAAGCTGCTATCTATCTTCCAAGCCATATTAAGGATACAGTATGTCAAAAATCAGCTCAGAAATTGCTGTTCAATTAGGTAAAATGAAACCCAGCTTTTTCAATATTAACACTTCCCTCCTCTCTCTTTATTTTGGGTTAAAGCCTAAAGCTACAATTTGTGCACTGAATCACAATGATCTTGATGACTAGCTTCCCCCTTCTCCATGTAAAAATGAATGATAGCAGGAGGAGGGGTTGTTCTCAGTTATTGGAACCCCACTGGGGTTGTCTCATTGATAGATGTGCCATTTTCCATGGGCTACTGTGTTTCTGCTCCTAGAAGGGGCTCTATATTGGTATTATGAAATTAAAAGGACTATTTCTGAATGCTGCAGTCCCTTTGAAATTCCCTATGAGGTATGTGGAAGGGGGAAATGATTTGCTCTTCTCCTGAAGCAGCAAAACAAAAGCTGTTTTCATGGTGTCATGACTAATTCCCATATCATACTGGGAARTGCTACATCTCAAAAAGCACCCCCCAACCCAAAACCAAGTTATCAGACTTCAGTGAAATAAAAATCAAATATTTCAGCACTACATCAACAATTAACTGTTTTATGGTTTTCCAAATATTAACCATAAAAAAGTCATATTACTATTACAACTAATTCAGCCCACTACCTACAATGGCCTTTTTGCAGGAAAATCATTGCACAAGTATTTTGTTGTTTATTCTTTTCAAATCCAATATAATGTGTTTCCTTCACTTAATGTAAAACCCCTCTGATATGGTCAGCATTTTGTGCTATTAATTGAACGGATCATATTTGAGTTTAGTTTTCTGGCCTCAGAACAAATGTGCTTATCCAATAAAAAGCCTCGAATAAGAAATTTGAGTCCCTAGAGATCCACATGTGCATAGGCCAAAATGTGCTTTATTCACTCACGCCACAGGAACAGACTTTAGCTGGACAGAGACAGCTTCTTGGAAGTCTACWGGTCTCACTTCTCAGCTTCTGAATTTCCAAGCTCTGGCAAGAACTTAATGTCTCATTTATAAAGGGCAGRTTTCCCATAAAAAGCTTTCTAATGTTTTCCCTTATTATTCTTAGTGAAAATCCTAGCTGTCTTTAGATGTGTGAAGCTGTTAAGCAGAAGGACAAAAAATAYCAATATTTTGTCAATATTAATAAATATTTTATGGAAAAGAAAAAACAGGGTTTTTTTCCTCCTCCTTTAAAGAATTTACAGTTTAACTCAAATTCAGAAYGCTCGTGTTAGTCTTGATGGACTCCAGTGTTATATACTGTTCTTAATCACCTGTTGAAAACACATGCTTACCAAACCTCACCTTCAGCTTTAAGCATAGTCTCCTCATTAAAAGCCCTCATTGAAGCTTCTGACTCGCAGCAGCAGTGTCACTTGTCACATTTGGGCTGTCCAGATGGAGCATCCTTAATGCCACAGGGCTGTAGAGCAACAGCAGCAGCTGCTCAGGTAGGGCCAGCTGTGCCTCTGCCGGGACCTGGGATAAGGAGGTCTGCGTGGATCCATCTCGTGCTCCCGGACGGCCTCTCCTGGAGGAGGGGGGCAGCTGTCAACACTCCAGCCCTTTCCCGGATCRCTCTCCAGGTCCCTGCTTCACCTCTCCTGCACCATTTTGTGCAGACATTCCGTTAAGCCCTGTCTACTCTTCTCGAGAGCAAGGGTAGCTCTTCTACCAGATACCTTGACATCATTTTCGCTTCTCATCCTAAACATTTCCCTCTTTTTCCAAGTAGCTACAGCAAGAGTTCTCAGTTGCTGCTGAGTCTTGGCCATGGGAGCTGTGCCAAGGCCAGGAAGGCAGGACTTCCACCCTTGCACTGTGCACAGCTGGGATAAGCCCTGTCTAGATAGGACTTTCTGGATTGTGTAAGCAAACCACCAACCAAAAGAAAGCTGTGTCATGGACTGCTCAACCATGACACTAAGCAAGAGCGGTGACTTCTGTGGGGATACCACCAGTTCYGGTGGTTGGTGGTGCTGGACACACTTCTGGGGGTTGTGGCTCACCTTGACCTCAGGTGTGAAGTACATTGGAAACAATTATGGTTGTTCRTGTGTTTTTGTTTGTTTATATTCAAACTCTTCTCTAAAGACAGCACTTCTCCTTAGATTTCCATCCATATTATCTCAAATTTTTGTCCCATAGARTACAGAAAGTGAGAGCTTCTATGATGCATTTACTGCAGCTTTTACTACAAACACTGCAAACTTGATTAGGTGGCAGTCACAGCCCCCTTAGCAAATGGATTTCAGCTTCTCCATGGACATAAGAGGTCTGACATTATCATAGCAACCAAGAGGCAACGTTAGAGCTGTTGGATGACAGGAGCTTTTGGATGACCTTGGCCAGATCATCCAGGCCTTAACATGCACCTGGCTCTGAATCCTCAGCTCCACGGACTCCAGATGGGATTTGGCCTCTGGAGCAAATTCTCCATCCCCTCTCCACAGAAGCCCCCAGGGGAAGAAGCTCCGTTCATAGGGTTCCTACACCAATATCCCCTGCTAACACCCTTGTAACGCGAGGTCCAAGGAAAGGTGGGAGCCCTGCAGATGCCACACACTCAGTGCCACTGTGAGGGTGCAGGATGCACCTCAAGGCTCAGGCCGGGGCACAGGCTGCCTCACCAAACATGCCCCGGAGCTGCCGGCTTCAGTAGGAAAGAGGGATCCGGGAGCAGTCGCAGGAGAAGTCGTGGCTGGGTGAGGAGCTGATCCCCAGGACMAGTGCAGGGACATGCTGCCCTGTCACCTCATGCAGCCTTATTAAGGCTAAAATTCATTAAAAGAAAGTGGCCACTGATCTGGCACCTAGATGGCCACATTCCTTCCTCAAATCTGTCGGTGGTGTCACCCTTAACCAACCCCTGCCCGAGCAGCACCTGGCACCCTGCGCAGGGGCTCCAGCTCTGCATTTCTGCAGCAGGTCTGGAAGTTCCCTGCACCGCCCAGGAGCGGTTGGGCAAACCGGGCCGCTCCGCACGCGGGCCTGGGTGGCAGGAGGTGCCTCGTGAGCACGTGGCTTCCGTCACCTTCGGGGACCGCGGGCCGCCCGGCTGCGCTATTCTCCCCATCCTGCTGTTACAGCACACACCTAACACTGTTAAGCACACAAGAAAGTTATTAAATGATAGCTCTAATATGTTCTAATTATCACAGTTAAGTGCTATATATGTCTGTACTTGGTTAAGCATTTAATTCTGGTTCCATTTTGCTTTCCAATAATTAGAAGACAAATTATCCAACTCAACTTGGAAAATAAGAATAATACTTATTAGTCTCAACCAGAGAAACTGTTCTAAATAAATTAATGAGAATGAGCTTTGCTGTTCATTTGTGTGACTTTCTCACCAAATTGCCAACAACATAGAGTTTTCTATAAAGTTATGTAGGCAAATCCAAAATCCTATTAAAACTGTAAAAAGCCTAAAGAATCTTRGAGAACTTTTGAGTTCTAACTAATAGCAAAATGCTTTAAAATAACAGTTTCCCAAAACTTTAGRATTTCCAATTACCTTGTATAGTAATAATTTTGGATTGGCAATATCTAGACCAGGAAACCAAACAAGAACTGCAGCACTTTTGAGAACTTGGTGTCTGAATACAACATTACTGCTGGGAGGGGAGTCTGTTTTGACTCTGAATATATATACAGTGAGCAACCACRCGAGACAGAGACATGTTAGTACCTGCATGGGGACTAGGGATGGATAAAAGCATTCCCTGCAYAGGAGCCTATTGGCATTTTTGTGTTGTTTCACCTACCTGTAAGGAATGAGTAAATACTGATATTAAAACATATTCAGGATATTACCTTCCAACTGTCTACTTCCAGAAAACTTTACCTAGAGTTGCATTCAGTGAATTTGCACCTAAGTTAAGACAATAATATGTATATAATTATTGATGATCAAAAATTAACTTTTTTTTAAACATGGGATAAAAATGCAAGCAATAGGCAGACTGGATTAGTGCCTTGGCGGCGGTTTACAGAGACACAACAAAGTTATGTAGCTTTTTGCAAAGTCGCAGAGCTCAAACATCTTGTGCACTCTATTTTCCTGCTATTTTTATTTTCTGAACCTGCAGTTTTCTTTGGGCAGTGCAGCCCGTTACACCAGACCCGCCCCATCCAGGCGCTCGCTGCAGYGCCCGCGAGCGGCCCCCGCGCCTGACTCTGCCTCCTGCCTCGGCCCGTGGCCCGGGAGCAGAAAGGCCCTGCGGGGGCTGGAGGTCCCATCTGGTCTCTAGGGACCCCCCCGCTCCTGGCTCCGCCTGGGCCTCCTGGTTCGGGAGAGCAAGGGAAAGGAAGGGAAGGGAAGTGGCAGCAAGCGGCAGCTTCGCCACCCGGCCGGGCTGCCGGCCCCACAGCTGCCGGGACCGCTCCGGACAYGCGGTGGCAGCTCCATGAGCTGAATTAGGTCATTTTAGCATCGGAATTGACGCCAGCAGCTGCAAGACACAGTTGGCTGCTCTACACAGGCAGCCTGGGCTGGGCTCAGGCCTCCAAAGCAAGCGCATGGGCCCCGGGGCACCCACCTTCAGCTCCCCTGCAACGGCTTAAGCTTTGCCAGGTGCCCCCAAACTCACCAATTTTGGTTAAAGAGGCTGCAAAAGAAGTTGTCATTTCCAGGATACCAAAACTGCTGCTTTTGGGGGAGGTAGAGGGCAGCTGGGGAAGGCGGTGTTGTTGCACTCGGATGGAGCGGGATTGAGCTGTGYTGCTGGTGGGAGGAATCAAACCCCCGGATTCACTGCAGGAGCTTCTGCTCTCCATGCGTGTCCCAGCACGGGGGTGACTTGCTTGTAYGTCCAGTCATCCTGGAGCGGTTGGGGGCTGATCGCAGCTGTGTTGCCCCCTCTCCCGGGGAGGGCACAGACCAAAAGGGGCAACTTTGGTGCTGTGGCCCATCTACAGCTCAGTCACCAGCATCCATGGACACACCCGTGCAGGCCAGGGCCAACCTGCAGGAATGAGAGAGGGAAGTCTAACGTGCTCCTGATCCGGGAGTCCTTCCCCCTGGTCCTGCACCAAACCCTGCTCTGCTGCCCCCAGAGCTGGAATCCCCATCTCTCCTGTCGTGCAGGCGCAGCAGCCTCCAGCACCCTTTGCTATGTCACACATAAGGGCTCCGCCTGCCCACACTGTCAACAGTAGCAAACATGCCTGCCACCAGCTCCAAAATCCATCTTTCCCTGGGATGCAGATCCAAAGCCTAAAGCAGAAAGAGTTCAGAAAGAGCAGGACCTGCCCTGGGCCCATCCGAACAGGGCGGGCAGAGCCTCCTGGCAGGCTGGTGCCATGCAGAGCCCTCACTGCACGTGCCAGCCCTGAGCATCCAACCCACATCTACTGCTGGTGACATCAGGGCGCCACCGAGGCACTTGGTGCCCAGGCCAGYGGCAGCAAAGCAGCCATATTCCACAGACAATTCCACAAGCATCATAAATTTACCTTACTTACATGTGGCTCGAAGTGGGGGGGGCAAGAGGAAACCACCTGCTCAGAGTGAGGGCATAAGTTGGGGAACCCAGTTTGGCAGTCACCATATTCCACCCTGGGACTCCCAGGGGATCTAAAGGGAGGGGCATTAAGGCCAGAGCAGAGCTTAAGGAGACAGGCAATTTCCACCCTTAACTATCCTYAAGTGTGGGATTTGGCCCAGGCTAATCTGGTGATAATTAACTGCAGTCCTGATAACAGTAATTGCAGCTGAGCCAGTTCGTTATGCCTGCGGATAGTGGTGACTCGGTGTTTGCTTTTGGGGGCTCAGGTGTTTTCAGGAATGAGATATTTGCCACCTACGGCTGTAGTCCCCTAAAGGAAGCTGCTGCCCTGAGCGAGCGGCTCTGGCAGCGGGGCTGGCGGCACCGCTCCTGCACGGGCTGCTGTCTCCTCTGCAGCTCTGCCAGCGCCTGGGCTCCAGCCCAGGCAGCAGCATCACTCACACTCACCTGCAGATGACAATAATAATAATAACAAAATCATAATAGCAGTAAAAGAAATCCAGTGAAATCCAACTCTTCCTGCAGGTGTAGCATCCAGCTGATACACAACTGGGTGTTTTGCTAGGCTCTGATTTTGCAATAAGCACTTTTTATATCATGACACTGGATTATATACACACAAAAAAGGATTTGTTTGTTTCCTTCTGCATGTCCCAYGTTTGTGAGAATCATTGCTTATAGACTTGCTAATAAACCTCCCTCATTTAGAGAGCCAGGGTGCCAAAGAGTGAAGAATGATGAAGTAATAACTCGTGGATGAATGGTTAAGAAGCAGCAGTGAGTTGGAGCTTGGGAAGGACAAGGGCACCGAGGCGAGAGCGGGGTGCAGGGCACAGGGGGCGGCCCGTCCGAGCCAGAGCTTACACGCGGGGCGGGTGGAATGCGCTGCGCTCTCCTCCCCAGCGTCTGCTAATCGGTTCATGCTCCAGTTTTGCAGAGTTGTGTTGAATCTGAGGATCTCAGTTGGCAGGAGGAGCTGCGTCCGTGGGCACCACGTGTACAGTTGCTCACACGCATCCCCTTCTGTGGGGCTCGTCCTGGGCTAGTGCRGCGTTTTCCTGCCTTTTTTCTGTTTCTTTTTTTTCCAGGCTTTTTCAGACTGCTCTAACATTAAAATCTTTCATGCTTGGGAAAAGATTAATTTGTTTGTCTGGAAACAAACAACCCGAAATGCCTGGAGCGCGTCCCTGTTTCCTCTGCTCGGCACCAGGAGCCCTTCCCACCGCGCGCCCGGCCGGGCAGCGTCGCTGGCGCTCCGCGCGCTGCCCCSCAGCACGGTGTTATTTAGGAATAAAGGCGCCGGGGAGGAAACGGCACCTCCACCAGCAAACAATGCGCACTTTCTAAATGCGGACCCGGCCGTTTCCGCTCTTTGATTTAGCTTTAGTTACTTCCTGCGGTTCCTCATCCCGGCTGCCGCCGACGGAGCCCTGGCTCCGCTCCAGGGTAACGGGCGCTCCCGTGACRAGCTCGGCCTGCGCAGCGACGCTCGGCGGCCTCGCGGGCTGGGAGCACCGGGTGCGTCACGAGCAGCCAAGAGCCCCAGTGGGTTTCAAGAGCGCCATCCCRCTGCAGGGCGGTTCAGTAACACTCTGTCCTCGCTCCCCTTTCCTGTCCCCTCTGCTTCTCCAGGACACGTAGGAGCCGCTTCCCGTCCAGTGCTGCGGCTGATGGAGCCCCGGGCGCCCGCGGGCTGCCCGGCCACGGCGCAGCCCTTCACGGAGAGCCGGGCGCCGTGCGGGAGGCCGCAGCCCGCGCTGCCCATCGAGCAGGTGAGGGCGGCGCGCGTGGAGAACGACTACAGCGAGCAGCCCGCGCGGCCCCGCGGCGCCCGCCCGCCCGCCCGCAGCCCCGCGCTCCTCACGCACGCCTGGATCCCCGCGGGCGGGCGCCCYGGCGCCCTGAGCAGCAGCAGCGGCAGCGCCTCCTCGGAGCAGCAGCTGCTGGGGCCCGCGGGCGCCGGGCCGGGCTCCCCGCGCCGCCCGCCCAACGCCTGCAAGGGCGCCGAGCTGAAGGCAGCGGCGGCGCCGGAGCCGCACGTGCTGCTGTGCGAGGCGTGCGGCAAGTGCAAGTGCCGGGAGTGCGCGGCGCCGCGCGCGCTGCCCTCGTGCTGGGTGTGCAGGCAGGCCTGCCTCTGCTCCGCGCAGGGCCTCGTCAACTGCTCCACCTGCATGTGCCTCGTCAAGGGCGTCTTCTACCACTGCGCCGACGAGGACGACGAGGGCGCCGGCGGCGAGCAGCCCTGCTCGTGTGCGCACGCCGACTGCTGCGCGCGCTGGTCCTTCATGAGCGCGCTCGCCCTGCTGCTGCCCTGCCTGCTCTGCTACCTGCCGGCCACCGGCTGCGTGAAGCTCTTGCAGAGCTGCTACGACCGCCTGCGCCGCCCGGGCTGCCGCTGCCGCCACACAAACAGCGTCCTCTGCAAGGAGCCCGCGGACAGCAAGGCCGACGGTGCCGACCAGTCCTTCTGACCCCCGTCCGGGGCTGTGCGCTCGGCTCCGCGCGCCCATCGTGTCCCCAGGGCGGCTTCGCACCCACACCAGAGCAGGAGCAGCAGAACTGAAGCCCTCGGTACTTTTGGAGCCCATCTGGACCGGAGCGCCYGGGCTGTCACCGGCAGAAAGTGACGCTGCAGAGGAGCCAGCCCCGCASGAGCCGCCCCCATCCTGCCACCCCGGGGGCCCTGCTCCGGCCAGGCCATCCCACCACGTCCGCATGGGCAGCGCGGGGGCTCTGGTTTCTTTCCAAATGCCGACGTGTTGCCAGCAGGGACGGGCTTAGCCCCCTCGTCCCGCACGCTGCGCGGGACCCGGCTCCCTCGAGCCCCGCGGCCCCTTTGCTGCGGGTCCAGGTGCGCAGCCTGGTGGCTCCGCGCCCACGCGCCCAGGGCTCCCGGGGGAGCCGGGGCTGCTCCCTCCGCGCCGGCCCCWGCCGGGGGTCTCGCTGCAGCCCCAGTGGCACCGCCGCTCACCTCGGACCCTACATGCACACGGGCAGGTGACGCCAGGCCGGCAGAGCCTGGTCCCTGTGCCCGGTGCTCGGCGAGCTCAGCCCACAGGAGTGGTGCAAACGGCGTGCGGGCGCCCTGGGGCGCTGGCAGGGGTTTATAGGGGATCTACCCGCACTCCTCCTCCCGCAGCCAGCCCCCAGCTCAGGAACCAGCGGGTGATTTTTCTTTCCTCACCATGGGGCAGTTATGCTGGAGGGCGGCCCCGCTGCCCCTTCCGCTGCTGCTCTTCACCTCCTGCCTCTTCCTGCCAGCGGATGCTCCCAAGGGATGTTTTGGTGTCACCAAAGCCCAGCGGCAGCCACCCCTTTCCCACAACTACAAGGTGCTAAATTGAAACCTTTGTGCAAACGTGCAGCACTGGGAGGGAGGTCGGTACCTGTTGCATGCTCAGCACTCGCCCCGTCTCTTTCCTTTTTCTGATTAGAGGGAACGTTCCCGGTAAATGCAGAGCAGTGGCAGCCAAGGGGAGGCAGAGCCCTCGTAGCACCTCCCGGGGCGCCGCTCGCTCCGCAGGCCCCGCGTCCGCCCCTTCCCGAGCCCGCTCAGCCCGGCTGCGTGCCTTGGCTCTAGCTACGGTTCGCTGTAGATATTTATTGTGTGGGGAATTATGGAAAAAAAAAGAAATTTTTTATATTTATTACACGTGCTGGGCCTCGTTTGCTCAAGCTGAAGCGGTTCTGCACCCGCGGATGCGCAGCCCGCCCGGCGCTGGGAAGGGGCACAGGGAAGGACCGGGGACAGGAGCCGCGCGTCACCTTGCGCGGGGGAAGAGGAGGAGCCCCAAGCGGCTGAACATGCCG